>JAHDVE020003584.1:0-270522 GCA_022606495.2 Halesus radiatus
AAGCGATATATTTCTATAGTCGACATTATTATTTTTTAGTATTATGTATATTCCTGATGAGGAAAGCATTTCTTTCGAAACATGTTGATATGCAAATATTAATAAAGTCGTGATTACAAAGTAATTTTTAATTCATTTCTGTTGTTTATTTTTATATTATCCATTGTAATATATATCTTTTCAATATTATTTGTAAAAAATGACCTTGTAAAAGCCTGTAATGGGCGTAAATAAATAAATAAATCAAAATCGCTTGGAAAGCGGAGTCTAGAAATGTTCGATGTAAGCTTGACGTCACACGGGACACGATTCATAATTCGAATGGCAGTAACGCATACTGCCGCGCCAGTCATTGTGTGTACCGTGACATCACACGCTTATCGGCAAATACCGCAAAAATATCAACATTTTGGCGGTTCATAACTTTGGTACTATTCGATATTTTACAAAAAATGAAAAAGTTCTGTCCTCAGCGTGCTCTAAATGTAATCTAATGATAAGTTATGGTAGTGTTTGACGATATATATATATATTTCATGAAATCGATACGTACGATTAATTATAATGCACTGATAAAAACAATAATTTTGACGGCCTCCATGGACGAGGGGTAAGGCTCTCGACTACGAATCCGAAGGTCGCGGGTTCAAATCCCGGCGTGGGCAAGTAAATAATATTTAATTAATTCGTGTTCTATCACAATTAATCAATTAAAAATAATATATGGTATATTTGCGCACGTTCCAGAGTGGAAGATGTTATCAGTATCGCTCTGGTAAAAGACGACCATTCAGAATTGAAACGTTACTTTAAATGGATTTTAGCCGTGTTTGGTGACCAGATCGAATAACCAGGTATTTCCTCATCTTACTTTTCCCCTTCTCCTTCCCCTCCCCACTGCCATCAGGCTCACAATATTCCCCAATTGGGGATGCCATAGTCTCACTGGCTACAGACGGTTGGAAGCAGTTGGGACTCTTGTGCGATATTCAGATTTAAAAAAATAAGGTATATTCCTGGACAGTAATTTTTTTATTAACAAGGGAAGTGTTATTTAATGTGCTGGATTTAAAAAGAATTGATTGCTATAAAAATGTACCATTAATATTAAAATAAGAAAATTTTCACCATTTAGATGGAAATTCCCGCAAAATGGGAATATGTTCCAGAAAAATAAATTCCCGGAAATTTAGCATTTACTATATTTTAATGAGGCCTTATGGATAATTACGTATTTATTATTTTGATTAAATTGCGACACAAAAGAAGCCGCCATTATTTTTTTTCCGGAAATGTGACCTACAATTTTATTTTTATTTTTATGTGACACCTCACAAGAGCGCACCTGTATGTACAGAGCACCTATAGGTTAACTATATCGTTACTCGGTTGGGCAACGTTGTGAGGCGGGTTAAGGAAGGGGATATATGAAGGGATTTGTTTATGCGGGCTTTGTTGAAGAGGCCGGGATTAAATTTTGAAGGAAAGACAGATGCCGGTAGCTAGTTCCACATATACTAGTCAATTTACACAAAAACGAGTCGGCGAAACGACCCGTTCTCGTGAAGCCGACATCAACCGTGAACGGATGTTTCGCTCGTGTCCGTCGAGTTTCACGCACGTGCACCGGCGCGGAATGGAACAACGCTGCTAGCTCCTTCGAGCAGGATCCATTGAGATATCTGTAGAGCAGACTCAGCGTACCTACACTGCATCTGTACATCAGAGATGGCAGTCGGTCTGTTAAGAACGGATTATCAATCAGACGAACCACCCTCCTTTGCACAGAATCAAGCAGGTTTATCAAGTATTTTGGGAACTCCAGCCCAGTGGTGACTTCAAATTGAATTGTTGGACGTACTTGAGATTTGTATAGGACTAGCAGTTGATCACTATTGAAGAATCTGATAGATTTACTCGGGCTTCTATAGCGCCCCGATACTTGAGCTGGCCTGAAATACTCCAAGCACTTCAATGTAATCTAAAATCTTATTACAATGAGAAAGATAGTTTATTATTAGGTTTATCTTATCAGGGAAATAAAAGTGCACGATAAGGAAGCGGTCCTGTACTGAGAGGAAAATATTTAATTTCATAAGCAATTAAATAAAAAAATCTTTGAATCACAGATTACGTGAAACTTTGAGAAAAATAATTTGGTCGCTAGTATGGCGGGCCTTTAAAAACTAAGAAAGCTGAAGAATTGGACGCGTTTCACACGGAATTAATGTTTCTTGCGCTTTTGAATGTCCTGACCTGATTCCCTGGGCGGGCGATCGATACGCCACTGACTTCTGACTAGAATGTAGCGACAAAGTACAGTGTAGTCGTCGTTGAGAATATAAATTAAATTGACCTACTAACACAAACGCAGAATATCTTCCTACAACAAATGCTGCTTCCTGTTTTCTAGGATGCAATATAATTTTACTGTTACATCAGCGTACTCGCGCGGAGGTGGCACGGTAAATTAACATTAAAAGGAAAATCACACACACACAATAAAACATATAATAGATTTAACCAAAACATTTTACTCCAAATTAGAATCTAACTCGAATCCCTCCATCTCCAATCTCGGCCGATGGACCCCAGCACCGACCTCCGTCTCCGCCCAAATTCTATCTTTTAGCTTCCATTACCTTAGTGAGCGGGTTTAAATATAAGATTGCCATCAGTAAGTGCCGCTACCACATAAAACATAATTTACAATTCTTTGAAATAAAAAAATAAAAAAATAAAAGCCCTACAGTAGCAATAGCAAACACGCTCACTGGGTAGAGAAGATTATCGCCACACTTATGCACCTCTAACCACAGTTGACACAGGAAGAGGGAGAAATGTTCCCTGGCACTGTACACAAAAATTTTACAATACGAAATACGTTACATCAGCTGTTCTGTTACTGATTTCTGTTACTTCCGACCCATGGCCAATTTTACTGACCGATCAAATCCTTGCTGAACATGTATTTTTATATATACAGGGCTATTCAAAATGATGGACTCACTTTCCTGAATTATACGATGTGTGTGAATGATCAACATAGGAAATGAAAGAGGAGGTCCGAAAGTTTCGAATCCCACCGATCGCTCATAGTTGCGCAAACGACCGCTATGGTGCTCGCCCGCCAAGCAGCCATTTCGCGTCAGTTGTGAGGAAAATTTCTACTGTAGAGCACAAGGCTTGATGTGTTCTTGCGTTCTGTAAAACTGAGTCGGCAACTTAGTGCAGCGTACCTTTTGTCTCCACTTTAATATTGAACCTCCAACCATCTAGAAGAAATAGCATTATTTGTCATTGGTATCACCAATTTGAGGAATTTGAGAATGTATCTTTAAAGAAAAAAGACTGAGTCGACCGCGTATATCAGTAAAGAACTTACGAAATTCAGTCCATCATTTTGAATAACCTGTAAATACTAGTACGAAAGACAATCGCGCTAAAACCACTTTGTGGAAATTAAATCAGACCACAGCCAAAGATCAATGAACGAATGAATAAACTCAAGAATAAAGTTATGTGGGTATACAGGATGATTTAATTATGAATGTAAGTTCAAAGACATGGTGTTTGAAAGAGTACGAAAAGAGTGTGCAATATAATACGATTTTTTTTATTATTAAAAAAGCTTTATAACTTTTTTCCACTAATTTATTTTCGGCCGGACGGGTTTAACTATCACGGGCATCGTCAGACTGGCACAATTAAAACTAGATCTATGGTATATATATCGATGTCAGGAGTGAATCCCATTGCTTTCTAATATTGTTTTTATTTATGACTTGAAATTAGTTTGATTGCTGACGGTACTGCTTTACTATTGTTTACAACTACTTTCGGTTGGTTTATTACCTTCTGGAAGACATAGTGTTTGTTTACTGAATCTATGGGTTTTTAAAAATTCGTTTTAATCATCGTTTCGTATCTGAATGGTGATCTTACACCAGGGCGATACTGGAAGCATATGCCACTACCTAGTTATTTAACATTTTACATATGTATATCTCGTTACAACTATAGTTTGAATTCCCCAATTCAACGCTTAGACAGTCGTGGTAACAAATACTTAAATGATATGGATGCATTTGACAACAATCTAAACTTGGCAAATTTCAAAAGAAGGATGAACGAATTATTTCTGCCTAGTTTATAAATTATTGTTAACTACAACTTTTACATTATTTACTTGTTTGTTATTAATGTTAATACTGACATTATTGTACTATTTTTTTTCTGTTACTGTGTATTTTTAACTTTGGTGCAGTTTTTTAAATTATCTTTTCAAGTGTTTAACTAGTCAACTTAACTTTTGTGCATGTTTTCTATTTTTTTTTGTTTTTCTTATGTGATTTTAAAAAGGATGTATCTGTATGTAAAGGCCCTCTGGGTGTGTCAATAATTAAATATAAAAATAATAATAATATTAGTTGGTAGCCAAGATTTCATTTTCAAAATATACAGTTCTGGAAAATTTGCACGAATTTCAGAGAAAAATATACACTTCTGGAAAATTTGCTCGAATTTCAGAGAAAAATATATACTACTTATGGAAAATTTGGACAAATTTCAGAGAAAAATATACACTACTTCTGGAAAATTTGGACAAATTTCAGAGAAAAATATACACTACTTCTGGAAAATTTGCTTGAATCTCAGAGAAGCCTAAACATTAATCATTAAAAAGCCGGTATGATTTTAAAGAATTAACGCTGAATGATTCGTTTTAAAGCTACGATCTTTCTGTGATATGTTGTAAGTACGTATTGTTGGTATGGTTGTAATTAAACATTTATTTTTATTTATTTGTAAGAAACAAACAGCTTTATAATACAAATATATATGCAAAGGTAGTTTAACAAAGGGTAAGCCAACAGAGTTTCTTGTGCTAACATTGGTTATATACAGGTGTTTTATTTGTGAAGCCAATAAGAAAAAAAATAAGAAGGAAGGAGGGAGAGGAAGATGGAGATAGGATCGGGACAGGAGATGCTCTCGATACATTTTATACTCGTGCATCAATTTTGTGGTATTGTGAAGAATGTCGATGTTGTTAAATTGTGCGTTATATTGTGCGCAAATACAGGGAATACTTTAACAAAATATTCGGTTTTTGTAAACAAGCCGCACCTTTTTATAGCTGTTTTACTTAAATTGGAGGCACGTCTAGCTCGCCCCCCGCCCCTCTTCTTTTCTGATCTGTCACATTTAGATTACCGGTAAACGCCTTGACCTAGGCGTATTTGATATATTACAAGCTGAATTACCCGGGGCAATGAATAGTTTGGAGGAAATTTTTGAAGTTGTGATACTACGCCTACCCCTAGCCCTACCCCTACCAGCACCCCAACCCCCAAAATATTGTGTTGGCCATTGCGTGAATATTTCAGAATCGGATCACTCGATTACGCTTCCTAACCTTACTCTTCTACACATCTCCATCGCCTTCCCCTCCCCACTCCCTTCAGTCTCACAACATACCGACAGATGCCATAGTCCCACTGGCTTCGGGTAATTATTGGGAAACCGTTGTGCGGTGTTTACACAAAATATAAAACATCTATCACGGAGCCACACAGGGTATGATCACGAGATGAAACGTAGCGATTAACACATAATGTTATATAGCTGGTATAATTGCATCGCGTTCCAGAGTATTCAAAATCCAAACGGTTGAACAAGCTTTCACCGTATTGACTATTCCTGAAACTTCAACTGCTCCTACCCCAACTACCCTCTACTAACTAACCTCCCTACCCACACTACATTGAGCCTTACAACCAGTGGCGTACATTGGTCTATGTCCAAAGGTAGGCTGTGTGCGTTTTATGTAATTTCAAAATGAACGGTGCAAAAAATACTAGCAATGTAAGCGGTATGTTTTACAGCTTCAGTGCAAGCAGTATGTGGATGCATGGCCTTGCGTTATGTATCCCGCTAAAAAACTAGATTGAATAAGTATAGTATTTAATTGATTTATTAATAATGACGCCACAAAGTGAAAACCAATCTTTTGAAGAAATTATAAAATGTGTAATTTCGGAAAAGAGAAACAATTTGCTGATGCAGAACGATTGTAACAAAAAAATAATGGAAAAGGTTTTTTTTAACAGAAATTTTGTCTTTTTTCCATTATATTTTCAATTTTTTAATGGTACATTTTTCTTTGGATAAGCAGTTTTCCGGCCAATATGGACTGCACGCCACTGCTTACATAGATGGAGCGGCATATACTTGCGTATATAGATGGAGCGGCAGCGCAGGAGGCCGGGAAAGCCCGGCGGCTGTGCCGCCGTAATGAAATTCCGGTGCACTGGTTGCTTATTGATTCGTATGGCTACAGCGACGAGATTATACGGGGGATATGATGCAATTTCTGAATTTCGCAGTTTTTACTAGCTCCCTCGGCTGGTCTCTACCGTATTGAGTAACGGTGTGCTGGACCATTCTGCCGTTTTCAATCGATATTTAAATTCGACCCACTTTTTCGGTGCAAAGTCTCCGTGGACGCCCGAGACATCTTCTACCATCTACGAGTATTGTGCTAGAAGTCATGAGAACTAATCTAACAGCAAGGTTAAAAAAATTATAATTTATTAACAAATTCAAGATTATTATAAAATATCGGTCAAAAAGAGAACATTGAAGCCGATTTCCTCGATCGATTTCCTTGACATAAATACTGTTAAATTCGTCTATCGGGGTCAAAAGGAATTACTTAAGTTTTGTCGATGTTGCGAAGCATTTGCCATCGTGAATATTCCAAGTGGCATACTAATCTTTGATATCGATGGTTTTAGAGTTATATTGTAACTTATAATGATACCAATCCTGATGTATGGCAGTGAGGCATGGAATTGTCAGAGGAAGGATGAAAGTAAACTGAATGCCGTAGAAATGATATCTCTGAGATTTCTGTTATTCCGACTTTTGACATGGGCCGACTCAAGTATTTGATTCACTTGATCTTGCCATGTCTTCTTCGGGCGTCGCCGGCTTCTTCTTCCATTCACATTCGCGTCATATATTCTCATTACACTCCTTTCTTCGTCCATTCGCTCTACATGCCCGAACCATCTAAGCGTCCCTTTCTTAATCTTGCTCATTACGCTTACATCAGTCTTGCATTCTTTACGATTCTCAACATTTTTCACACGATCATACATGGTTTTGCCACGCATTCGCCTCAGAGATCTCATTTCTAGAGCATTCGGTATACTTTCATCCTTCCTCTGCCAGTTCCATGCCTCACTGCCATACTCGTACATCAAGGCTGCAATATCAATTTTCTGAATTATGTTGTCATACACTATAATACAAGATATCATTAGATTACATTTAGAGCATGCTTGGGACAGAACTTTTTGAATTTTTGGAAAATACCGAACAGTACCGAAGATACAAGGGGTAAAAAAAAATTCCGACTTCGGGGAATTTATATTGGGTTGGGGAATATTTGCAGGTGTACATCCCTACGTGGGACTGTATCCGTACATTATCGACACGACCTTTAATAAAACACTTTGTATCTTCCGCTTACTGAATAACAGCATGTCTTCACTCATCTGACCAGAAAAAATTTGGGTCGGCAATATGCAATTGCGCATTGTTTTAAAAGGCAATGACCGCCAGCCGGGATATTACTGACAGTAACGGTCACAAGAACACCGCCTGGCCGACAAGAAATCCCACTTACTTTAATTAACACTTTTGTATTTTTCAATCTCTATTTATATAAATGAATGTTTTCTGAGTGTTGTCGATTTTCTCAAAAATTACTCAACCGGTTTCGCTTGTTACAGTTTATTCTTATTGGTGCCGGGAAGGCTTAGAGAGTAGTTTGAATGAAATACAATATGTAAAACTGTTACTATAACGTTTTAAAATTAATATGAAAAACATTGAACCCGTCATGTTTCATTAGGTTAGCCCATAGATATACCACTCTGGTTAGCCACAGATTACATAATCAAAAGAAGAAAGTTTGTTTGAGTAGAATATTTTCAAAATGGAAAATACAAGTAGATACCTACAATAAAAAATAAATGTTTGTAATGAAATAAAATTTTCGAATGAATGTTTCTTTGTTTAGAAATAGTAATAGTCGTCACAAGACATTAGTTTCGTTATCAAATCAGTTATGGCACCCAAACGACAAGCAAAAATTCACAACTTCGTAACTATATTCCAAAAAAAAAATCCCGAGCGAGGCCGGGTACCTATCAGCAATTAATACAAATTCGAGTCGACTTACCTCAGCCGACATGAAAAAGAAAGTCCATCTCGTTGGCAATATGTAATTGCAAATTCACCAGAATACCGCTAAGTCAATAATAATATTTTCTACGTTCCAATCAATAAATACAGATTTGTGTGAACTCACCTCACCCTAAATGAAGGTGAAAATACTGAGCCCATCCAGAAAACAAATCTCGCACCAGCAATATGCAATTGCGCGTTGTTCTAGAAGGCCAAGGCCGCCACCTTGGACACCGTGTTGCCGACACCTGTTACTAATAATGTGAACTGTGAACTCACCTCAGCCGACATGAAGGCGAATGTGTTGAGGCCCCCGCCTAGCAGCGCCACGGCCACGCACAGTATCATCAGCAGGCCGTCCAGCGCGAGGATGGTGCCGAGCAGGGCGGCGAGACGCGCCCCCGCCCAACCGCCCGAGCTGGCCGATAGGGAGAGCTGCAACAGAAGTAAGATTATAAAGAATGTATTTTTTTAATGTTTTTTATTATTTAATATTTATTTATTCCTTTATAAGTTTTAGTACAGAGTTAAAAAAAAAATCACCTACAAACTAGACACATGACCGTATTATAGAAGTCAGTAGTCGAAATTTGTTGTATATTATAATATTGTTAGGTACCTGCATGTGGCAAAGAAATAAATAAAAAAAATATGATAACATAAATAGAAATAAAAGCATTTTAAAAACAACATAAAGTTGCATGCTGAAATAAAAATCAAACGTAGAGATTTAGTAAAGGTATAAAGTAAAATCAAATAAGATAAGATAAGATAAGAATAAAATAAATATGTATTATTAAATAATTTAATGTATTAATAATGAGAGTAATTAATCTAATTTACGATGTAAGACATTCTTAAAATAATTCCTTCCTTTTGCAAATAACCAATTTCGAACACTGATGGTATAAATATCAGATTTCGATTTCCTAGTATCAGTACTAAACGAGTTGAACATTTTGGGAACAATATAAGAGAACTGTCGTTGAGCGAAGGCTGTTTTGTGTTTGGAGAATTATGCATTTTAGGTATGATGAGTAGCGGGTGCAATTTTTTGTTCATTAAATCATTTTTCCACATGTACATGAGAATAGTTTTATAATACGGTTGAAAATCTTGGACTTTTTGGATGGATTAAATAAAATCGAGAAAGTTGAAGCAGATGGGTTATTATTAACTCTGTAAATAAAAACACTGTAATTTTTAACACCGATATATGAGCAATGAATACAATAATGTTCTAACGAAGCCTCTTTACGGTAATGAAGGCTTGTTATTCACTGAAAATTTCGACAGAAAGAAAGAAAAAATGCGATCGCGATTATTTATAATGGCATTTGAAAGTATAGGATGACATGAATAATTGAAAAATGTGCAAGTAAATAATTACAGCAAATTTATTATTTTATGACAGTCAAATGGATATTTAAAATAATAGCTCTTAAAGGAAATGACAAAGCGAGCCAAAAAAATAGCGTCGATCTAAACATCTGAAACAGAACAGAAAAAAAAAATCTTTCTGAAAAGTTTTGTTGAAAACAACATTAATTATGTTTCAACGATATTTAATGATGTTCAATTCATACGAGTTTATCGCCAATTACAACCGTTAACCAAAATACCAATACGATAATAATAATAATAACAAAGCATTTAAATAGCGCGATACCTTCTAAAATTACTAATAAGGAACTCAAATGAAAAATATAATGACTTTAAAAATATATTTAAAAAAAAAACAATAACTTTGTTTACATCACTTTTATTTTATACTTTTGCCGACCGGGTTTCTTCAGGGCAGTATACAACTAAACTATGAACTAAGATACACATGTGTTATAGATTGATAAAACAGGCGAGTGGAGGGCGAAGGGTGGGAGATCAGCAGGTACCTGCTGATCTGAAGTGTGTGTACTACTATTTATTGGGAATAATTTGATTATTTATAAGTATATTATTTATAAATACTATTAGTGTTTTTGGCTTTCCTTATTTCTAACGCTTCCAAGTTATCTAGTCGAATGCCGATTCCATTATTATGCAGTAAACTAGTGCCTGTATTTTTATTGAATGTGTGGTCTGTTTCTAAGAGATGGTTGGCAATTTCGGAGAAACCATTATTATTTAGTGTTCCTTAACCCGGATATTAACATTACGCGACGTTTTTCCTACATAGAACGCCGGGCAGTCATTGCATTGAAGTGAATAAATACCCGAGTGGCCTAAACTGTCTTCTTTATCTTTACCATTAATTAAAAAATTACCTATACTATGCTGGTTTAATATCTGACTTTTTTAATGCTTTGTTGAGAAAAGTTATTGATATATAAGATTCTACGCCATTGGTACGGTTGATTATTATTATTTATTATATTATTATTAGGGGGGGTACTGTTGAATAAAAACTTATTAGACGACATTTTTTTAGTTTTTCATTTAGTATGTTATTGACTAAGTTATCACGATAACCGTTATTTATTGCGATTTGTTTAATTATGGATAATTCTAGTGAAAAATTAGCATTTGATAACGGGACCGTAACCAACCGGTGAATCATCGAGTGGAAAACGGAATGTTTGTGGGAGGTGGGATAATTAAATGTGTTATGAATGGTTATGTCTGTATATGTGGGTTTACGGTAAATTTTAAAATCTATTTTATTGTTTATAACTGATAACGTAAGGTTTAAAAAATTAAAGTGGAGTTGATTCCTATTTCCATGGTGAATTTAATTAGCTTATGGAAGGAGTTTATTAGTAGGAGGAAAGAGTTAAGTTGGCGCTCCGTACCTGTCCATATACATAAAATATCGTCGACATACCTCTTCCATAAAAGCACGTTATTTAGTAGGGGAGATTTAGAGTTCAAAATATGATTCTCTAAGTAGTCTGTGAAGATATCAGTAATAAGGGGAGATGTGGGGGCGCCCATAGCCAAGCCTTCTTTTTGTTGATAAAAAAACATGATTGAATAAAATAGTTTTGATTTAGACAAATGTTAAAAAGGTGAGACAGCATTAGCGATATTTTTAGATAATATTGAATTTTGTAATAATTTAGACAATATATTTTTGCTTTCTGTTACGGGGATATTAGGAAAGAGGTTAACGAGATCGAACGAAACTAATTTTGCACTCTTAGGAATATGTAAGTTTTTAGGTCTTCAATCAGGGTAAAGTATGCTTAATAGTATGTTTGGGGGAAAAGTTCGGGAAATTTCAACTTGACACGACCGGCCGGATTGGGTTGTCAGTTTTATGTATATTTAAGAAACCATATAATTTAGGGGCTTTGGGATTTTCTGTTAAGAATTTAACTTGTTGGTTATGATTTGTCTTGGAAGATTGGGGATTTACATGTTTTTATTGCACTTTTAATGTTATCGAGGAATTTAATAGTAGGGTCTATTAGTAGAATATCAAATTTGTCACATTAAATAAAATCTTGCACTTTAGAGTTATAATCACTTTTATTCATTATAATGACCGTGTTACCTTTGTCTGCTTTTGTTAGGATTAGTTGGCCATACTGTGGTACTACGGTGGTACTGCCCTGAAGAAGCTACGGTAGTAGCGAAACCCGGTCGGCAAAAGTATAAAATTAAAGTGATGTAAACAAAGTTATTGTTTTTTTTTTAAATATAATGTCACATCACCAAGTTACCGCTTCATATGAAAAATAAAAATATATATTCATATACGAGGTGTGTTCAAAAGAAAAGGTGAATTTTGAATTTTCGCGGGCTGTGTACATCCGATTATCGATTTTTTTTGTTATGTTGGTAAACATATGTTTATCATATGTTAGCATTATCAGCCATTTTGGATCAGTGGTTTATTTTTGACAACTGGAAGTTTCTAAAAAGGTACATAATTCTATTAGTTATGTTTAGTTATGGTTTACCATTAACAGAATATAAAATGATGTACGGTAAAGGTCATACTTGTTTTGACATTTGACATTCTAACCTCAAAACTGATCAAAACCGACCGGCGATAGATTTGTAACAATTTGGCGGGCATTTAAAAATTGAAACTTAGAAAATTATTTTACCTACGAAAACTACCTTCAGGAAAAAAAAAGAAATATACTGGTATTTAAGTTTCAACGAGATTATTCATTAAAAAAAATGTACTGGAGTTCCTTATTTCAACAATAAATCTATCAAAACAGCAACATAGCTAATGTAAAGGTTACTTAAAATAATTAATAAACATAATTTTCTAAAAACGTTTACTTTCACGTCTGGGAGAGGCGTGACGTATACGGCACAAAATATATGATTACGTTATTGTAATGGACCTACGTAAGTACGTCATACAACACGACTACATAACATATTTCAATATCATGAAAACAAAAGTGAAAACCTTGAAAGGAGTACTTTATGAATGCAATTTTATGTATTCAATGTACATACGTTCAACAACACACAACTTATATAAAAAAAATATAAAATACTACCTGATGTGTACCCGGACTTGCACGTGTTTTTTTTTATTTGGAATAAAGTTACAACATTTTTAATTCTTAATTGTTGTTTGGGCACCATAGTTGATTTGCCAGCGAAAGTAATGCCTTGTAACGATTATTACTATCTCTAAACAAAGAAATAATCATTTGAAAATTTTATTTCAATCCAAACCAACATGGCATGGCGGGTTCAATGTTTTTCATACTAATTTAAAAACGTTATAGCAACAGTTTTACATGTTGGATTTCATTCAAACTACTCTCTAAACCTTCCGGGCACTGATAAGAACAAACTGCTATTTTCAGCAAAACCGGTCTGGTGATTTTCGAAAAAATCGAGGACACACAGAAAAACAATTATTTCTATATATAGAGATTTGTATTGTCGATTCAAACATTAATGGTCATCAATACAAACCTTTTAACATATAACTAAAAGAATTTCAACCAATAGTTATAAAAGCTAAACATTGTACACTCTGAAACATGTATACTTTTCTCCCTTGTAAAATATTGCATAAACATTCATATATCGTCTCATAAATTCTCTTGTTATTCTGACTTCTGGCATGGCCCGACTCAAGTAGTGCCATGTTTTCCTCGGGCGTCCCCGGCTTTTTCCATTCACACTTCTTTCTATCTTCATTCGCTCTACATGCCGAAACCATCTAAGTGTCCCTTTCTTAATATTACTCATTACGCTTACAACAGCCTTGCATTCTTACGAATGTCAACCTTTTTCACACGATCATACGTGATTTTACTACACATTCGCATCAGAAATCTAATTTCTACAGCATTCAGTCTACTTCCACCCTTCCTCTGCCAGTTCATACATCAGGGTTGGTATCAGTCAGTGGCGGCTCGTGACTTTTGAGTGAGCTAGAGTGCTAAGACTGAAAAATACGACGTTATTGATGTCGTTGAAGCCGAAAACGTTTTTTTTTCAAATTTCAATTTTTTGTATGAAGATTTAGAAACAATTTTGTTAACATCCATAACTTCGTATTTTTCACCCTTAGCACTCTAGCTCGCTCAAAAGTCACGAGCCGCCACTGGTATCAGTACTCCATTGTGGACTGCTAGCTTCGCTTGTTTGGACAATTTTGTTAACATCAATAATTTCGTATTTTTCAACCTTAGCACTCTAGCTCACTCAAAAGTCACGAACCGCCACTGGTATCAGTACTCCATTGTGGACTGCTAGCTCCGCTTGTTTGGACAATTTTTTTGTTAACGCTAACCGAGTTCAGCAAAAAACACAAAACAACAAAAACTTTTAGAGCGCATTAGAAAGGTGCGCTAAATTCTGGATTGCGGTCAAATTCCAAAAACATAAACAAGCTGAAAATAAATGCCCAAGGCGAAAGGAATTCTCTTATTGGCAGAGTCAGCTTGTTATTTGTTTGCGCGTTCACACACTAACTATTATTTTTTACAAAAATACGACATTGGCATCGACACAATGCGGCGGTGTGAATCAAAAACCAGGAACCAACAGTGTGTACTGTGTACTTTTTACCTTTTGTCCCTACGCAAGCGGGGACACATTTGTTTACGTGTTGTTTGTGGTAAATAACATTGTGTGTTGTGTTTAAGGAAAATTCCTTACCCTTTTCCTTGGGCTTAAAGGCTTGTTCAAGTGCGGAAATCCGAAGAGAAGTGGTAAACAGGTACAAAACAGATCGTTAGGAGATTAATTGAAAACACTAATTGATCTATAGAAATATCTTCAAGTGGTTTTGAAACGAACCTTTTTAAAACAATTACATTATGTTTTATGCATTTTTATTTTATTTTTAAATAGCATAAATACGCTTTTAAAGAAGAATTACGTTTAGTAAAAGGGTGCCCACCTCGGCACCGGTGCATAGTCGGGAAGCACGCCAAACACGCGCCCAACATTTGCAGACGGTTGACATTTGTCACAGAGAACGGGTCGTTTCTACGACTCGTTCTTGTGTTCAACAGCTCGGCTGCGGAATGATCTGCCGGCCTCTGTGTTTCCTCCATCCTACAACATGGGTCTCTTCAAGGCCCAAGTTCACTCCTTCCTATCCTCCCCATACAGCATCCCCAAAGATGATATAGGCTGTGAGGGAAATTATTTCCCTGAGGGCTTCCTGTGTAGAGGTACTGTAAAAAAACTCACTAGATAGCGCAGTAGTAATGACCTTTTTTTTCTGCCACTATAGACGTTAGACAAAAAATAATCAGAAACAAGAGAATATAAGAGTGTACTGCAGGTAGCTCTAACTGAAGCAAGACTAAACGTAAAACGTAAACGAATGAACTTACCACTCCCCCAGTCACACTTCTACCCCCACTACAATACCTGATGATGATGATCATAATTTTGTAATAATGTTAAGTCAGTATGTATTTATCCCTGAAGAAGGAACGGTGATTCCGAAACCGGTAGGAAAAGTACTCAATTAAAACGGTTTTATACTAATGATTTATTTTTATTTTTAATAATACTCATTTTGCTTCGTTTTATAAAAAAAGGAACAGAAAAAGAGCTAGGCAAAACTAACCGTAATTAATAGACATTAATACATCCTGCAGAATAAAAAGTGAATCGTGTTTCTGAATTGTCAGATAACGAGTCTACCCCATCAAATAAATAATACGATAATGTACATGATGTCATGATATCGCACTAATAATAATCGTGATAAACCGATTAGGCAGAGCGTGGGGTACAATCTGAATTTAGAAATAATTATAATTTCTTCAAAAGATTGGTATTCAATTTGTGGCATCATCTATATACATATATATCAATGTAAGTTTGTTTGTTTGTCCTCGATGTTCTCCAAAATTACTCTACCGGTTTCGCTGAAAATAGCAGTTTGTTTTTATTAGTGCCGGGAAGGTTTAGAAAGTAGTATGAATGAAATCCAATGTGTAAAACTGTTGCTTTAACGTTTTAAAATTAGTAAGAAAAACATTGAAGCCCGCCATGTTTTATTTAGGTTAGCCCATAGATACAACACTCTGGCCCATATATACAACACACAGATTGCATATTCAAAATAAGAAGGTTTTTTGGGTTAAGTTACCTACTTAAGAACTTTATGATTTAGATATATTTTGAAAAAAATAAACGTTTGAAATGAAATAAAATATTCGAATGAATGTTTCTTTATTTGGAGATAATTACTTCCGGTGTCAAATCAATTATGGCACCCTAATGACAAGCAAGAAATCACAACTTCATAACTTTATTCCAAAAAAAAAATCCTGAGCAAGGCCGGGTACACATCAGCTAGTTATTAATAAATTAATTTAAAAAATTACTTTGTATTCACCACTTGATATATACACAGATATCAACATGTTTCGGAAGTGGTGCTTTCTTCATCAAGAATATATAGAATACATTATGTTAGTATTCCATATATTCCTGACGATGAAAGCATCGCTTTCGAAACATGTTGATATCTGTGTACAGTGGCGGCTCGTGACTTTTGAGACTATTTCAGATCTCCATATGTAACGTATCCAGTGTTTGTTTATTTTTAAATTTATTATGGTTGTTGTGACTTTTAAAGGATAGTGGGATTTTGTTGTAGAGTTTAGTACCATAGAAGCGCCCTTGAGGTGATTTTCTCACGAAAACGGCGCTATAGAAATAATCCATTTATTATTATTATTATTTTTACAAGTATTTTTGTCCAAATGTTGTGTTTGTGGTTCCTTATCGTATGTCTTTTTGACTGTGAGATCTAGTATTTCTAATGTGTGTGATTGTTGTTATTTCTTGTTCTTTGTATTTATGAATGTATTGTTTTATTGACATAATGTTAACTTTGTTGAAGATTTCGTCAGTGCTGGTTCTTACAGAGACTTTAAGTTTAATTTTCATGATGGCTTTTTGTGTTCTAATGAGTAAATTTAAAATATTATCATTAGCACTGCCCCATCTGATAATATCATATTCTAATAGTGATTAGCAGAGAGCCATGCAGATCTTAATCAAACCTTTTGTACTGAGGACATTCCCATGATATGTTTATTCGAAGATAAGCAGTATATTAAATAAATAAACCTAGGTAGCATCAGAGAGATCGTGAGAGTAAATACACCAAATCCTGCATCATATAATGAACACTAAAGATTCAGCTCTACAAGCACCGCATAAGACCAATAAAAATCGCCTATAAAATAACACAGCTCTAGTTTTAATGAACATCGTACTAACAATAATAAGTGTTTCAAACGTAAAAAAACTTCAAGGCCAACACCCACATTCAATCGGGCGAGTATTGAACACCACGAATACCGTGTTGCCGACAGGCTTACTTTCCGCAAACAAATTAAAATTATAGTGTCATAAAAATTTTAACTGCCACAACAACGACCTTAAATAAAATTTCCCATTAAAACCACATTAGACACACGTGCTAAGTTGAAATAAAGGAAATACCATTAAAACAGAACATCAGTGAAGTTCTCAGTCAACTTCTAAGAAGTGAAAATCGAGTTCAATTTATTTCAACCAAACCCCGATATACTAAAAAGTCTTTCGTCGAGTTTTTCTTGATATGTTCGTGAATAATCACGCCCTGGAGTATCGCGGCAAGAGCATTGTACAAGCCAGCTTCTCGGCTATTAAATTTTGCAGCGATTGAAAGGCTGGGATAAGAACCACAAAAAGCAGTAATCCAAAAAATACTCACATATTCGAATCGATCCTTGCACACCTGCGTCAGTAGGTGCAGGAATCCCAGGGCGGTAAACCAGGCGACCCACAGGACCACTTCATCCATGTACTGCACGTTGATCACTCCGAACACAAAGATGAACTTGTAGAAGACGAAGTTCCAGAACTTGTCCTTGACGTGCTGCCTCTCAGAGACGCGCAGTTCGCCGAACACGACGCGCTGGACGGAGCGTCCAAGCAGGAACAGGCAGCAGTAGGACATGTTGATCAGGGTCTGTAACAAAAGAAATGAGAATAAGGAACAATTTTAAATTTTATTAATAATGACGTTCAAACTTAAATACCAGTATATTTCGTTTTTTTTCTAAGGTTAGTTTTCATAGTTGAAATAAATTACAAAGTTTCAATTTTTCAAAACGCTCCAAAGTTTTGAGGTTAGAATGTCAAATGTCAAAATAAGGATGAGCTTAACCGTACATAATTTTATATTCTATTCATAGTAAACCGTAACTAAACATAAGTAATAAAATTATGTACCTTTTTAGAAACTTTTACTCAAAGAATAATAATAGTATTGAACAATAACATTATCATAACATCCGTATTGATAATTGGTTTGCTCGTGAATACTGTACTTTCATTAAAAATAGGTTTTTTTATACTGAACAACAATTATACAGTTTAAAGTCACCCAAATTAAGTTTTAATTTCGCCCAAACTTAAAAAAATACATATTTAAAACACAAAACAAAATCGAAAAAAATGGCCATACTAATCCAAAAACAGAATGCGCACGTGACGTCAGATGTTCCAAATGCAATGGTATCAACATAACAAGGTGTTTTGATAAGATGATTTTTTATTCACTTTTAAATAACGATTTATAATTTCTACGTATAATTATATTAATATACGTGAAGTTGTATATTCAGAATAGACGTTTGCTGATCTATATTAATATATATATTTAAGCCATTATATTTTTCACTGGAGTTTCTTATTAGAAAAAGTCGAAGAGAAAAAGCTTCCAACCAATCGCTGTGGATCTCGGAAAAAAATCACCCTTTACACAGACCCTATTTATTTGGTCATGTAAATTTGTTATTTGTAAATCTCTGTTACTAAACCATAGATGTTAGCCACACAACAATATTTTTTATAAGACCCACCTGTTGTATAAATAAATCTTAGTTGTAAGTCGCTAGCTATATAAGTCTTAGACGGAAGTCACTAATTATAAGTCTGAATTACTTATTTTCTAGATTACTAGTTACAAATCTTAGCTGTAAGCCATCAGTAATAAATATATTACATCTAAAGATGTAATATATTAGATATATGTCTAAGTGATAAGTTATAGGTTAGGTAAATTATGCTGTAAAGCGTTCTTGAGGCGATTTTCTCACGAAAAAGGCGCTATAGAAATGATCCATTTATTATTACTATTAATATTACTATTACTATTATTATTAGTATTTCTATAACTATAACTATTACTATTACTATTACTATTACTAATACTAATACTATTATTATTATTCCTATCATCGATCAACCCTACATCGCGAGAATATAATCTATAGCCTAATAATTATTCGGGAAAGAACCGTGTTAGGTGACAGATAGTGATTTCAGCATGATACAATAAATCAAATTTAGGTATCGGGAAGTTTTGATCTATTCACAACCATATAAGGACATCATAATCCCTGGCCTAACAAAAAAAAACTTCCCTTTTTTTCATTTCTTGGTTTCTTATTTGTCAAGAAGTGACGAAACATTTAAAGTTACTGTCTCTAAATTTACAGGTTCTTTATACAAATAGAACGGCGTCTTTGCGCCTCACACTTTTCACCGCATGATGGTAATTTTAAATAATCCCTGACCGTTAATGTCAATTGCGTCTTCTGATTGATTACTGTAGGGAAAAATTTGTTCATAAAAACCCTACTAAATTGCATGTATGCATCATCCTCATAATCGGTCAGGGCAGCATCAGCATCAGCAGTTTGGCATAAATACATATCTGTCTGTTTGCGTTGTGTGAGGAAGGGGGAGGGTATCGGCTATGGCCTATTTGTTGGAGTTCCTCCGCATTCGCCTTTGAAAATAAGGAAAACCATAGAACACCTTATTCAGGAGGAAACGCTCGATGTTTGACAAGAACGAGTTCGGACTTCAGTGATCTCGGTCTTGAGATCCTGCATTTTGTAGTCTGTGTGTGTATGTCTGTTTTTGTATAGATATATACGTGTATGGAAAATTGTGAATAAACATACGTATATAAATATGAAGCTAAATACATATTTATCTATAAACGTAAAAAAACTTGCCAATATAATAAATTTTAAGGGCAGATAGCGGTAATACCGTGTAACGAATCAGCAGATTGGGGTACATCCACTTAAATCTATCGTCAACAATAACGCGACATTATAATCTCCGTCCTAATAATAATTCTTCCCGATATAATAATATATGTTTGGTGTTAAGCTGGTTACATACAGCATACGATAATATCATAATACATATGTGGGGGGGTGGGTACGCTCGCCATACAATTGTCACAGATATATTATAGTACCCGTGTGTGACGACTGAATGGGATTGTATGGCGAGCGATATCGAGAGATATGCCACGCCCACATTTTATATTAACTGTGTGTAACAGGCATTAGGTGGCAGACAGCACATGCATGAAAGGTTGATCAGGCGCCGATAACCTTGGTATAAACGCCAACTATTAAATAACCGGCATTCAGCAAGATTACGTATTCAATATTACAACTAGCATTTAGACGGTAATTTAACTATTTCCTTTACATTTTAATATGATATAACTACAGACAAATTAGTAACAAATACAAATAACTAGTTAAAGTACCCGGCGTTGCCCGGGGTCATGCACGGTTTGGAGTACTAATTTTCCGCTTATTTTGAACGTCAAGTATGCCAAATTTCATCAAGAAGCACCAAATTTCTGCTTTAAGGGGTGGGAAAGGGGGAATAGGGTGGTTATCGAAATCTCATGTAGAGAGTGACCTTCCTCTTGTTTCAGGAATCAAATGTGCAAAATTTCAACAAACTCGGAATAAAATTGTAGATTTGTATACAAAACAAACGCACACCGCCCGCCCGGGACATTCTTCTCTATACAATAGAAGAAAATAATAAAATAAATAAACTTAGCATGAAACATTCTCATTTATTTATTTTGTCTCAACAGAAAACATCACATAATTATTAAGGATGATTCCAGTTATAGGCATCTGTATACGTCAATCGAAACTCCGTCACTGACCGTTGATACGAAGCGCTTTCGAAAAAAATTAACCGGTGGTAACCCGTTACAAAGAAACGCTTTCATCGCAATCTTTCTACGATTTATTACGTTATTTTTAAACAGTTTCGAGAAACCGTTTATTTTCAACGGTTTGGATTATTTTGAAAAATAAACTGAACCGCCCACCATTAGAGACAAGGTTTGAATGGTTCGCAATCAACCTAATAACCTTAATAACCAACATAAAAACTTAATTAATAACATAGGCCGTGAGACCTAAAATCATATTATAAGAGGTATATTCACAGACATTACAGTAGATCGGCAATCTCTCATCTAGCTTCTAAGAGATCGGGGTCAATGTCAAAATCTAAGGTAATTACCAAATTTCATTTTTAGCTTGTATTCAAAATACACATATTATTCTATTAACGCGATCCATTTCCTAAAATTCGAAGGAAATCACGCACTCCTTATGCAGGTGCCGAAAGGGTTGAAATCCCGTTTAACACCGGTCGCAAGTTTCGATTTACGCAAAAAAAAACCACCAAAATGCGTGTTTTTTTTGCTCTGGCATAATTATTAAAAAAATGTTTTAAGGTCATTTACCAAAAAATATAATTTGTCGCAATGACATATCGGAAATACGACAATATCGGAAAAAGTGTTCGTGAGTAGGAGATTTGAAACTTTAAACTTTTTCTTAGTTCTGGTAGTTTATTTTTTTCCAGATTTATAAAAAGAATCACCAAAAATTGCTCTTCTTAAATGAAAGGCCAAGGTGTGTTCTACTTGCAGTAATTAATTAATAGGGGGGGGGGGGTATTATCGCGGTTTCAGGGTCAGCGAGGCAGACAGAATCTTACCATTGTTTAGAAAGGAGCTTAGCTTCCTGGATCTCCAATCGATCGTACATAATTCCGAGTAACATGTTATTTAATAAATAACCAAGTGTTTGTTGCAATCGAACTTTCATTTATCAAGAGACTAGCTGATGTGTACCCGGCCTTTCTCGGGATTTTTTTTTTTTAATTTATGAAATTGTGAATTCTTGCTTGTCGTTTGGGTACCATAATTGATTTGACAGCGAAAGTAATGGCTTGTGACGACTATTACTATCTCCAAACAAAGAAACACTCGTTCGAGAATTTTATTTCATTACATTTATTTTTTTTAAATATATCTAAATAATAAAGTTTTTAAGTAGGTACCTAATTCTGTTTTCCATTTTGAAAATATTCGACCCAAACAAACCTCCTTCTTTTGAATATGTAATCTGTGGCTAACCAGAGTAGTATATCTATGGGCTAACCTCAATACAACGTGGCGGGTTCAACGTTTTTCATACTAATTTTAAAACGTTATAGCAAAAGTTTTACATATTGTATTTCATTCAAACTACTCTCTAAACCTTTCCTGCACTAATAAGAACAAACTGTGTTATTTTCAGCGAAACCGGTCGGGTGATTTTCTAGAAAATCAAGTACACACAAACAAACATTAATTTTTATATATATAGATAGAGATAAATATACAACAAAATTGAATTCATTTGAATTAAAATTACAATACTACACTTATCTTTTAAGCAATGTTTATGTTGAAAAGCGGTGTATGCATATTGCAATTACATGTTTACATAGTAATGTTACCTGAAAGTATTACAATAAAATGATGCTCATAAGAAAAAATGTTTAATGTATTCATAATAGAAAAATGGTTACAGGATTGGTGGTTTACACAATGGAAAAAAGGGATATACGTGGCGACAAGTTTTGAATTATAAGTTATAATAAACAATAAACATAACATAATATGTAAGTACAATGTGGCACTTGAAATTTATTAACTAACTAACCATCACGCCGTTTCCCCGTAGGGGTAGGCAAAGAGGACGGACCGCCAAACAACTCGATCTTGGCATACATTTCTTGCTTTATTCACATTAATACATCGTCTCATACATTCTCTTCTGTTATTCCGACTTCTGACATGGCCTGACTCAAGTATGTGATTCACTTGATCGTGCCCTGTCTTGCTCGGACGTCCCCGGCTTCTTCCATTCACATTCGCGTCATATATTCTTCTCACACTTTCTACGTTCATTCGCACTACATACCCATAAGTGTCCAATTCTTAATCTTACTAATTACGCTTACATCACCCTAGCATTCTTTACGAATCTCAACATTTTCCACATGATCACACATGGTTTTACCACACATTCGCCCCAGAGATTTCATTTCTAGAGCATTCAGTCTACTTTCATCATTCCTCTGCCAATTCTATGTCTCACTGCCATACATCAGGGCTGGTATCAGAATAAATTAATTAAATTTATCGTATAGCACAATGGTACAATCTTATAGGGGTAATATGTATGTATGTGTATTGTTTTAATTTGATTGATTGTCGGACCTTGTTAACTTTATTTTGAAGTGGCTTTTTTAATATATTTAATTATTTAGAAAAACGAGTACTGTCGTAAGATTATACTTAGATAAATGACAAGTATTATCCCCCTGCCTGATCAGAGTAAAAGTTCAATGATAATATACCCCAGGTATGGTAGCAACAAGCAGTAGACTCAATATGCAGCTAACGCGGTCAAGACCCCGACGCGCCTTATTACTTATGCACATAAAACTCATAATACAGTGGACACTCAAGTGCAACACGTATACACTATAACCTAGTACTCTAGGCTGGGCCGACAACACATGCCAGCACTAAAAAATAGCTCTAAATAACACTTTGCACGTTGCAAAACAATTCCACAAGTGATTATCTGTAAATTTTATACTAGTCATTAGGAAAATGGATATGGTTTCAAAGGGAAAAAATTCTCAAACCATTTATTTTGAGATACCGAAATGTAAACGGTATTGTTCCACACTTTAACGATACTTTTCTTGTGTAACGACAGAGAACAAAACAAATTACAAATTCTCCAAAATAGGGCAATGCGAATAATAAAAGCGAAATAGATATTCAAAAGTCGCTAAAATGTTAGAGGAACTAAATTGGATAACAGTAAAACAAATGCGGACATTGAACGCAATGATTTTTATACGTAAAATAAGAAACAACTTGTTACCAATATATTTTTCTAAGAATATTATTTACAGCGTGGACATTCACAGACATAATACAAAAACATGTAAGGAAATTAGACTACCGAAAGAGAACAAAGCCAATATGCAAAATCTTATTTTATATAGAAATGAAATGTTATAATGTTCTGCCGGTCCCAATCAAAATTACACCAATAAAAAAATCCATTGGTTTTTTACGCTTTATTTATCGTTAAGCAATTTCCATGGCGAAATTTCAAATTTCAAGACCGCTTCGATCAGCGGAGAGAAGGAATATTGCCGTTATTGCCAAGTCAAAAACAAGATTAATCTGGCTCACTACGCTTACGAAAGGGACGCTTGGATGGTTCGGGCATGTAGAGCGAATGAACGAAGAAAGGACTGTAAGGAGAATATATGACGCGAATGTGAACGGAAGAAGCCGGGGGCGACCGAGGAAGACATGGAACGATCAAGTGAATCAAATAATTGAGCCGGGCCATATCTGAAGTCGGAATAACAGAAGAGAATGTATGAGACGTTGTATGAAAGTGAATGAAGCAAGAAGTGTATGCCAAGATCGAGTTGTTTGGCGGTCCGTCCTCTCTGCCTACCCCTGCGGGGAAACGTCGTGATGGTTAGTTAGTTAGTTAAATAAATAAAACATAACAAAAGAATCATGACAAAGATAAAATGAAAAACTTTGGAGACAACTGACATTCAAAATTCTAAAAAAGCGTCGACAGGCCCGGCCTGATGCATATTATACCCCCTGGTGCAATGAAAATGCTGGCCATGAATGCAGTCTTGGAGTGCACTAACCAACGGTACCCACTGAGCTGCCTGCCCGCAATGGGGGCGCGGAGTTCAAGTGCCCGCATGTTAATAGTACCAGTACTACCAGTTAAGCTGGCTACATTTACAGAAGTAGTAGCTGTTTATGGACAGGTTTTGTGGATACAAGGAAAATGTATTTATTTATAGAAATACATTTTATTTTAAATTACAATACTACGCTTCTCTTTTGAACAATGCTTCTGTATAGAAGCGGAGTGTACATATTGCGATTACATAAAAAAGTAAAATTGTTACATGAAAATCATGATTGAGAATTATTTACATTACAATGTTACATTGTGGTTTACATCGTGGAAAAGACAGCGTGCGAGTGACAAGTTTTGATTTAGTAATTATAATAAACATAATATAATGTGTGTAAGTACAATGTGGCATAGGCAGTGGCGGCTCGTGACTTTTGAGTGAGCTAGATTGCTATGATTTAAAAATACGACGTTATTGATATTTCTGAAGCCGATAATGATTTCTTTTTTTCTATTTCAATTTTTTGTATGGAGATTTATATGGTAGGTGGGGCAGTGCCCCCTTCTTCAGTTTCCCCATGGCACATCTGCGCTGAACCAAGTATATCCCGATGTCGTCGACTGGCTGAAAAACCTCAGCATCCCACTAACACCTCCACCTACTCTCCTCCATCGTACGAAGAAGAACCATATATATATACATATTTATTTACTTTTTAATTTTACCATTCCCGGATTTTCAGGTTTTCCCATCGACGAAATGTTGGCATTTGCTTATCGCCGGGTTTTCCCGATCTGTGTCCAAACTGCTTAAAAAGTGTGTGGCTTTTTAACAATTATTTGCACCTTATTCCAAACTTCTTAGAATTAGAACACTGTTTTCCTTGACGTGACGTTATTGTGTATTATCTTAGTACCACCGGACCTACTGGTTTAATAAAGCCTCTGATCTTGCAAGTGGGACTCGTATTATAGCTAATAATTTCATCTGACCTGCTCAGTGCATAAGTAAAGTTGAAGCATTTACGCTGGCGTTATGACGGATAAATCGGCGATTAAAACATCGATTATTATTCATTATGGATTAATCATCACATAAAACACGCACCGAACATTAAAAAAATATTATTAATAGCTTCACAACTTGTCCCTTGTCATCTGAGAATCATGGTAAGCCTAACTAAGGTAGAACCGATTTTTACAACCCAAGCAGCTTAGTGTGGGGGGTGATTGCCAAATGCTATTGTATTGAATTTACATAAGCATTCAAAAAGAGTGTCAGCGTTTCTAAAAAAACGTTAGTTAGTTAATTAGTCACATTTTAAAAAAGCATAATTGAGAAAAATATCGTATTTTTCATACTCTTCTTTAGGTTATACTAGCTGAAGTACCCGGCGTTGCCCGGGGTCATGTACGGATTAGAGAAAATTTTGATGATGTATTAACCCTATCAAGTAATTTTCCTCATATTTTGAACGTCAAGTGGGCAAAATTTCATTATGAAAAATCCAACATTCTGCTTTAAGGGGTAGGAAAAGGGAATGGGGGTGGTTCTCGAAATCTCATGTAGACAATGACATTCCTCTTGTTTCGAAGGTCAAGTTTGCAAAATTTCATCAAGCTCAGAAAAATACTGCAGACTTGTATACAAAGCAAACGCACACCGCACGCCAGCCCGGGACATTCTTACTTATATAATAATAGATAGAAGAAAATATACTAGCTGAAGTACTGGGCGTTGCACGGGGTTATGGTTGTGATGCGTTACCCCTACCAATACCCCTGCCCCTGCCCACACCCCTACCCTACACATACCCCAGAAAACGCGGATCATTTTGCAAAAAACCGCGTGTAAATCGGTCAAGTAGTTTTTAGTCTATAGCGGATACACCTACACGAGTATTGCCTTTTATATATACTCGTACATATACGAGTAGATATTATAAGACGAATAATGCCAAATGCACATTTGGTGAATTCCAGCCACTGGAGAAACTACTAAAAGAGTTCAGTGGCAAAAACCAGACAATATATATATATATATTTTTTTTTTTTATGTAGGATATTTAACAACCTGCGATTAGCTCAGTAATCATAGCGTACTCATATCAAAGATCTCGTTTTATTTTAAGGCATTGTCTTCCGATTCGTAACTCGCCATGTCCTTGAAGACATTTTTTAACAGTTCATTGAAAGACGATCGCATCCACTGTGGCCTTCGCCATTCACCATCTGTTGGCAAAAACATATTTAACAAAAGCATTTTAAATTCTTCACAAATAATTTGCGGGACTATTTTTCAAAAACAAAATTATGTCAACTCTTCAAACCCGGAAAAGGCAAACCTGAAATTCTTTCAAAAGCCTTGAGTAAAGTGATAGAAGTAGCGATGGGCGCTCATGAACGATCCGTTCATTTGTGCCGGCTCATTTTGATAGCCGTGAACGTACGACTCCTGGAAAACCATACCACGGCTCAATTGAACTGTGACTCTTTTGACAAACCTTGGAACCACTTGAGAAATATTGTTTATTTATCTAAAAAGATGAACATATCTCAGATGTTTGATAGTATTCTTACTCATTTCTACGACGACGCATTTTTAAATAAGGTCCTTTGTTCTTATTTGTTTATGTACAGGTAAAATCATATACGTGTTAATTTCTACGCTAAATTATGAAAACGACAGTGGGACTGGCAATTAAAATTTGGCGCCATGACGCACCTTAAAAAGTTGTATTTAAGAGTTCACACAGAGATAAGAATAATTACCGCATATACACGTGCGCATGCACTGTACAGTACGTGAACGGCGCCTGACAGTCTGGCATCTGAACTTTTTGTACCAACCCCTACCTATACGCTGGGAGCTGTAGGAGCTGAGAGTCGTATGAACTGGATTATAAGCCTATGAACTGGATTATAAGCCTATGAACTGGCTCTTAATACGTGCCGGCTTTTAAATGAGCCGTTGTTCAATTGAGTCGTACAAAAATATTGAGCTCATACCGTGACTCCTAACAAAATAGTCATGAGCCATCGCTAGCGAGGAGATAGCCAAACACAAATTGCCAAAATTCTATGATAGTAGTTGTAGGTAAATCCTTTTATTTTCAAAATTGATTGAATAAATAAAGCGTAAGGTGCATAATTAATTACCTACTTTACAATACCTGATTCAAAAAACGTGTTTTCTTTGTAAATGAAAAGACAGCATTTTTTGATGAAGTATTTTTTCGGTAGTGATTTTATACAAATTTCCCGTTTGTTAATCCGATATTAGAAATCGAACTCAAAGCCAGAAATGTTAATTACACAGAGAAAACAATCATAGAGATGCCCTAACACGCAAGAGGAAGAAACCAAAATAAGAGAGACGGGTGCCGGTGAACATTTAAGTAAAACAGCAACCTAGAAAAAGGTTCGATTTGTTTACAAAAACCGAATATTAAAAACCGAGTTTTTAGTTTGACAATTTTTTATAAATGTTTTGTCATTTGCTTACCGCAGTTTAAAATCGCGCGAAACAAACGCGGACGGCAGTAAACTGAGCTGGTGCTAAAATGTAGAACGTCGAAATCGTAATTAGAGCAAGTATATTAATTCCGACATCAGTGGTAAATTGGAACATCAGAAATATAGCACTTGGAATTATTCGAGATTTAATAAATAAAATACTGGATGTAGGAAACCACATCTTGGCCTAAATTCTGTCAGAACAGGTTATTTTTTTAATTCGGAAATCTTGAATATTTTTTAAGGCTTACCACGTAGGCTTTACACTCTTGGATTTCCCACTTATCCACGAATGCGTGCGTACTTTCTAGTGGATTTTATTATACGAGTGTACCATAATATGGAAAGTTTAAAATATTGGGTGAGTAAAACCATGCCAAACGCCACAACGTCGGTTTGGATTGTGTTACACCAAAGAATGACCGGTTTCCGCAGTTCTAAACGCAACTTTCTTTATAAACTGATATACATCGAATTGTAAAGTTTTTGTGTACAGTGCCAGGGAACATTTCTCCCTCTTCCTGTGTCAACTGTGGTTAGAGGTGCATAAATGTGGAGATAATCATCTCTACCCAGTGAGCGGACTTCCCATTGCTGCTACTGTGGTGCTTTTATTTAATTTATTTCAAAGAATTGTAAACTGTGTTGTATGTGCTGGCGGCACTTGCTGATGGCAATATTATATTTAAGTCCGCTCACTAAGGTAATGGAGGGTATATTTTTAAACTGGTACAATAAAAAATACTAATCTATTCAAACTTTAAAAGACACATCGAGGACATAAAAAGACACGTGAGTGCGCCCCACTGTAGAATTTGGCAGCCACGGCAGGTCGGGAGCCCCAAAATATCTGAAAAAAATCCTTCACCCTTCTCAAAAACGGGCGGCTCTTATTCTACCGGTATTTTAACGGAAGATGCTCTGAGGAACTAGGGTCATTGATCCCTTCGGCACCGGTGTACAGTCGGGAAACATGCCAAACGCGCGTCAAACATTTGCACACGGTTGAAATTTGTCACATGAGAACGGGACGCTTCTACGACTCGTTCTTGTGTTCAACAGCTCGGCTGTGGAATGATTTACCGGCCTCTATGTTTCCTTCCTCCTACAACATGGGTCTCTTCAAGACCCAGCTTCTCTCCTTCATATCCTCTAAAAGACCCTCCACACAGCACCCCCCAAGATGATATAGGCCTTAAGGGAAATTATTTCCCCCAGGGCCTCCTGTGTGTAGTTACTGTAAAAAAAAAGTTGCGTCTTAGTTTACTGAAATAGAATTTATTCTATTTTTATGTGCGAGTAGCCCCCACCACCGCCTGCGCGCGCACCCTTGTAGTGTACGTGGGGGCAGCTTTTGTCCACTAGCAGCATTTGGACACATTAATCTATTATCAGATTCGGGTACACGAGTACCTACGGTGCAATCGGCGAGTCGGCAAAGTAGTGCGAGTGGCGCGCGCATCCTTGTAGTAGGTGGGGACAGGGCATTACTAAAACGCACGTTTGGACAAGACTCGGAGGACAGAACTTTAGTTGTAACTAGCTACTCCACTAAATACTGGCTCCGTGTGGACACACTATAACGCTTAGTTGACAGTCGTGCTCGCGTCTGTGCTGTGTCTGTACTGCACTGTTCTGCACTGCTCGGTCCTGTTAGATGTGAATAGACCTTAAGCCAGAACACTCGCATTCCGCTTGACTCGACTAGTCTGGCGATATAAATCCTGCATTCGCTGACCTTGGCGTTGTAACCTATCATTATAATATGCATCATGTATTACGTTGGTAATTCAAACCACGTAACATTAATTTTTCGTGGTCTCCGTTGATTACCACACAAAATATGAATGCAAACACAATCGAATAAAATTAATAAGAAATATTTTGGTTTATTTTTATGGCATAACAAAATAATTACATATTTATTGAAGAAAAAATAGAATAAATTTAATATCTAAATGCGGGGAGGGATTATTACAATTTTTACAGATTTCATAGATAGGAAAAAAACAAGAAACATAAAAACATTCTAAATATTTAATAAATCATGATATTTGTACATTATGTTTATTACTTCACTCTGGGTGACCTTGAAAATCGAGAAAAATCACGAACTCATTGTGTAGATGGCAATAAGGTTGAAATTGTCTCATCATGCTGGCGCCTGTGTAAATTATTTAAAAAAGCACGTTGCAAACTGGTTTTATTTGATACTAGCGGAAACCCGTAAAAATCGTGGGACATTATAAATAAATTTAATAAAAAATGTATATTTTTAAAAGAAAAGTCAAATTTTAATATATATACATAATAAAATATATAATAATAATAAAAAATATAATATTAATAATAAAATATATAATAATAATAAAATATATAATAATAATAAAAAATATAATATTAATAATAAAATATATAATAATAATAAAATATATAATATTAATAATAAAATATATAATAATAATAATAAAGTATATAATAATAATAAAATATATAATAATAACAATAAAATATACAATAATAATAAAATATATAATAATAATAAAATATACAATAATAATAACAAAAAAAATTATATTGCCACGACCGAGAATCGATCAACTGCTTGGAAGGCAACTATGCTGACCATTATATTATATTTATTTTGTACAGTTATCTTTTTATTTTTTTAATTTGAGAGGAAATCTGTAAATGGTCAAATTTATATCACTTATTTATTATACTTAATTTTTTATGTAACCTGCTGCTCTCCCAAATAAATAATATGCACTGAAAATAAGAATAAATGTTACGTACAGTTGCGTACACCGTACTCACATCACAACCGAATAACCGAATAAATCATCCGATTATTATTATTATTATTATTATTAACTGCAGTTATTATCGAATGCGCTTACGCAACCAAATGCATCATGTAGCATAGACGAATAGTGCATGTGAAGTGCAGAACGTCCACTTGGAGCAAGTATCGTGCGCTGTGGGTCAAGGTGTGGTGAGCACCTGTAACCAAGACCGATGTCACAGCGCTAATTGTATCAAGGAAAAGTCAGAAATGATGGATGAGCACCTAAAATAAATAAAGACTCAATGTTGAAAATGACGAATACCAGACTTATTTTTTAATTCATAGTATAAATTAACGGCCCATCTTTTGGGTCATTATTAAAAGAGTAGGTAAAAAAACATCGTTTTTTTATCATTAGATTCCGCAATAACAATACGTGTTTACAATATACCAACTTGTATGGGAGAGACGAAAATACCCGAACACATCCATTAGCTTCGGTTGACCTCGAAATACTAAACGAGATGACGCAGGAACGAACTTAAAGTATACGAATGTTTTGTGGGTTTCGGGAATAGTTTTTTTTTGTACCTGAACGTACGGGATACGGCTTGTTGCGTTCAGGCGATAATATAGCGGCCGTATCACGTACGTTCGTATGGGTGGGACGGTTAAATGCTAGTGTTTTTTTATTAGAACGTTTTCATAGTAAAATAAATTACAAGTATAGATTTTTTTCGTCATAACGTGCTCGATTTTAAATTTTTAATCAGATGACGTCACACTAGTTGTCAATCTCTCCGCATTACTCCGTAATGGCGTTTTTCTTTCTTCTTTTATGTGAATACCGCACAAGGGTCCCGACTGCTCATTGCTAACCGGAGCCAATGAGGCTATGGCATCCCCAATCGGGGTAATTTGTGAGGCTGAAGGGTATGGGGGAGGAGGTGGGTGAGAGGAATGTTACTCACCCGTCAGTACCTACCTAAAGTAATTACAGGCGGACCTCAACTTTCGCACATGATCCTGAAAATGTGTGCGAAAGTTAAATGTTCGAAAGTAGAGGGATGTAAAAAAAAAAAAAAACGCCTAAAATTGTACTTTAAAATTTTAATTTATCAAAAAATACTAACAAAGTACATATTAAATAAAAACTTATATTCTCTTAATAAACTTGTCAAGGGTTAGTTGTATTTTAGTACATTTTTTTCTTTTCTTCATAGAGAGTTCTGTAACATGCAGTACTATTATGGATCGCCCTACGCACTTGAGATATGCGTTCTCCATTGGGATCATATTCTTCCATAATATTCAAAAATGTCTCGAGATGCGTAAAAGCTTCGTTCGTGTTTTATATTGTTAAGGTCTTGATGATTTCTTCTGGTTCTTCTACCTCACTTTCAATTTGTATACTATTTTCGTTCTCTTGTCGGTCCATTAGAAATTCATTAGTCAAGGGTTCAGAATGAGATTCAATCATCTCATTAACATCTTCACTGTTAAGATCTAGGTTTAGTTCGTTCATTAGGTGAACTATTTCAAGTGCGATGGTTTCTGGAGTTTCATCAAAATTTATGAAATCATCCATTATTTGTGGGCATAGTTGATTCCATGAACCTTTCATTGTTGACTCTTTTATTTCAGCCCATGCATCTCCAATATTGTTTATTGCGTTCCATATGTTATAATTCTTCCAGAAATCTTTTAATGTGGGCCCACCTTCCACGTCAGTTGCCTTGATGGCCTGATTCATCATCGACCGCATATAATATCGTTTAAACGTAGCTATCACCGTTTGCTCCATGGGTTGTATGAGAAACGTAGTATTGGGAGGAAGAAACACAACATTGATTTCTGGGTATAAATTTTGTAAAGATTTTGGGTGTCCTGGAGCATTATCTAAGATTAATAAAGCTTTAAATGCTAAATTATTAATTTCACAATAATGTTTTACTGCTGGTAAGAAATGTAAAGTGAACCAATCTTTAAATATTAAAGCAGTAACCCAGGCTTTTTTATTGGATTTCCAAATGACTGGAAGCAATGTTTTTATCTTTCCCTTTCGATGCCCTAGGATTTTATGCTTGATAAGCTAACATTGGCTTCAATTTAAATCACCAGCTAAATTTCCACCAAGAAGCAATGTCAATCGGTTTTTAGAAGCTTTATGACCAGGGTCAACTGATACGTCCTTTGATAAGAATGTACGATTAGGCATCTTCTTCCAAAATAAACCAGTCTCATCTACATTGAATATTTGACTAGAGGTATATTCTCCATCTTCAATAATTTTAGACAATGACGAAATAAAGTATTTTGCAGCATCTTCATCCACATCAGCTGATTCTCTAGTGAATTTAATCATTTTATTCATCTTCGTTTCGATTGTATGATTTTTATGGGTTCTTGATTTATGCATTATCGCCAAAAATTAAAAAAAAAAGATTTATCAAAAATGTGCGAAATAGCGAATTGTGCGAAAGTCGAATGTGCGAAAGCCGAGGTCCACTTGTAATAGAAAAAAAAAGAAAAATACGAAACTTTTCATAGTACGCGACATTGTAAACAATTATAAATATTTGTAACTGTAAATAATTATTATCGAAAATCTTAAATAAAATTATATTTCAAATAAATACCTACTCTTTTTTTTCCAACAGTAATAAACATAATGTCAATGACAAATAGGATTTAAACAGTAACTGCAATATCATGCAATGTGCAGTGTTTTCTAATATTGTGTCCTGTGCATGCAAATTCACATCTTAAAATTTTGTAATTTAACAGTTTAATCTGGAGTGACCTACCAGGTAAGTATGTTTCTGTATCTGTTGGTACATAATAAGATAAACCCTAGCAAGTAGTATTTGTACAGCGCCCTTTAGGTGATTTTTCACAAAAACGGCGCTATACAAGTCATCCAAATATTATTAGTATTATTAAGGTAGGGAGATATTTCGCTATTCAGATCAGTCACCAAACACGGCTAAAGCCATTTCAAGTAATATGTCGATTCTGAATCTTTCACCGGGGCGATGCTGTTGTGTGCATTGTGATTAGTTTAGGATGACGTTGGGAGTTTTTTAAACCGTTTATTATTTAATAAATTTGAAATAAAACTTCCCTTTCGAAAGAAGTTAAAACATTATTAAGAAGTTATTAATTAAGTGGAAAATTGTTATTTTTACATTTTCTTTAATTTTTACCATACATAATAATAATTGTAAACTGTTGATTTTACAAATAAAATATTAAAAAAATAAATATAAAACACAGAACTCATCACTGTATAGAGCGGTGAAGATCTTCCATGAAATCTAGCCGATATAAAAGATGAGTAAAATGTGTTTATATTTAAGGAAGAAGTGTTGAATTATGTAAAGTGTAATTTTTAGTTTATGTAAATTGTAACGTTTAATTTGTAATTTTAAATGTAGTTTGTAACTTTAAATGCTAGTATTTTTTGTTCATATTATGTTATATACAGTGGCGTGCGCAGAGTTTGAAATCAGGGTAGGCAGTGGTAAATACAGCGAATTAATTAATATAAAAAATTTAAAAATGCCACAGTTTCGCTAAGAATTTCGCCTGTTAGTTAGGATTTCCTGAGCCGTATCAGATATCCGAATAATCGCTTTATTAATGCATATTACAAGCAAATCACTGGATATATAAAATATCCATATTTTTTCACTAAATAAACACATACGATAAACCTTGAAAGAAAATCAACATGACATTTTCATTATTTCGTTAGTAAAGTTGTTCTAACTAATACATATATCAACAGATGTCACTGATTGATACATTTGCTGACTTTCCGAAAAGTACTGCTTTTTAGACACTAGCACAAACGAGTCGTCCCTTGGCGCGCATTTCGTCCACATGTACGTTTGAATGTATAGAATAGATTCAGTATTTGGATATGAGGTATACGCCATTTTGCATAATTAGTTTCTGCCTTTGACACGCTATAGTGGTGCAGTCGGTGTGGGTGGTGTGTTCGGGGTTAGAACTTATTGCTTATTTTTTGAAAAATATTGATTTCTTGCAATAATTTTATACATTTTAATATAACTTATATTTTTATCCGAGTAAGGTAGGGTGGCCAGTGCTTATGTGCCAATGTGGACGACGCGCCTCTGGTTATATGTCTATATTATAACATATCTAACTATTATGCATACTATGTACTATTTTGTTAAATAAATAATAATAATAATATTTATTTATTTGAAGCACACATCATTTAACAAAAAGCTTTGACTGCTCAACTGGGAACAAATCCCGTTTTATGACAGTAAACAAGTTTAGTTCATATTAAGTGCCATTATACAAAAATAGAAGGGAAAAAAGCTAGTATTGACACAGTGTAGTAATATAATACGAGTATATCTAGAAAAAAGTATAAAGAGATTAGGTAGATGTATTTGCTAGGTTACTGGTTTGGTACAAAAAAAGATAACATTATTGAGTAATATTTATAATATTGAGTCACGCATCACTCAGCTTTATGAGCCGAAATAAAATAACTTTTCGAGAACGATGTATTAATTTTACGTATATAAAATAAATATTATTGTACACAGCTTTGCGGATGCATATCATAAAAATAAAATAAAACTTACATAATACAGAATGAGTGTTTGTTGATTTATTTTAATATGAAACAAATTCTAGCGACATAAGCAGACATTACGTGACAAGTACCTACGCTGCATTAGAAACGCGCGGGTGTTTAACTTCCCACAAAGACCTACGTGTTCCTCCCGGAACAGACCACGTAGACCGATCGATATAACCGTAAAGAAACTACGTGGCTGAACGAACCCCGACATAGTTGACACGTGTCACAGGTGATCAGAGGTGTCCCACGTATCGATTTCTCATTGGTTCAAGTTGGATATCGGATTTAGGCCGCGTTCGGATTGGGACTTAAAGAGACGAGGCGTATTTATTACCGTTTGAATGCAGCTTAATCTAAAAATCTAACTATGAAAACGAACTATAAAAAAAATACCGGTACCTAAAACTCGCAACGCTACGACCAGGCTACGACGGAACGCAATCGTAGACGTCTAGGGAAAATAATACGTCTGGCGTCTACGGATACTTATCGTAGAACTTTACTTATAATCAATTGCGAATTTTTCTCAAAACCCACCCGTCCGTATTAATACTGCTCGAGAGCGAGTTCGAAATGATTCACATATGAGAGTTATGAATTCAGCGACTATCGAAATGTCTGTTCTAAGAAATAATTAATACAAATGGTACTCATGGCGCTTCAGCGGCAAGCTGTAGAAACATGCAAACGTTTAGGAATATGTTAGCTGCCATTAACACCAAATTTGTACGGAATAGCATTTTCATAGAATCAAAAGATTTTATTTCTGTAATTATTGTGGTTCAAGTTGTTATTAAAATAATTATTGAAGATGTTATGTTTTTATATAAAAACGATCAATTTCTTGCGTAAATTGTTTTTTTCGTAAATAAAACATTTTTTTTTACAAACCATGACATTATTTTTATTAGACAAAGACGCTTTGATGAATCGCTAAATTGTATCTTGTTGCTAGGTCGCTAATCTCTGAAGCATTGTGTTATGATGACATTTCTGTAGATAGAGGGAAAAATATACAAAAACAATTAATAAGTCCAACGTAGGAAGTATAGACGAGGGAACTTTTTTCTCCTTTTTGTAATCACCGATTGAACTCACAGTGAGATAGGCCACGAACCGCCACTGCTGCTAAATATATCACAGCCTGTGCCCTGCCTCTACGACAAAACCACGCCTCCACGGTCTACATCTCCAGCTTAGTATAAGCCTCGGCGTAGCCATACATTAATCACATTTACGGGGCTAAGCAGCAACCGCGAAATGAACGTTATCAAGGCTTAGTTTTGCAATTATTAACGGCCATTGTTAGAGACAAAATTCTAATTAAAGTACTACTGCTAGAAAATTGTATTTGATGAATTTGTTTTCACAGTTTATTAATTAAAAATAATATATAGTATATTTGCGTCAGGTTCCAAAGTTTTTTTACAGTAACTCCACACAGGAAGCCCTGGGAGAAATAATTCCCTTCAAGGCATATATCATCTTTGGGGATGCTGCGCGGAGGGTCTTTTAGAGGATAGGAAGGAGTGGACTTGGACCATGAAGAGACCTTCGCTGTATGAGGAAGGAAACACAGAGTCCGGCAGATCATTCCACATCCGAGCTGTTGAACACAAGAACGAGTCGTAGAAGCGACCCGTTCTCATGTGACAAATATTAACGGTGTGCAAATGTTGGCGCGCGTTTGGCGTGTTTCCCGACTATGCACCGGTGCCGAAGGGATCAATGACGTTAGTTCCTCATAGCATATTCCATTAAAATACCAATGACAAATACATAGAACGGACAGCATTCCCACCCGACGTCTCCAATGATTGCAATCCGTTTGCTAAGATAGGCGAATCTATCAAACGGACAGTCCATTTCTGCACAGAGTCAAGAGTTTTTTCAGATATTTTGGGGCTCCTGACTAGAGATGGCTACCAAATTCTACAGAGATAGAGGTGTGTTCAAAATAAAAGATGAATTTTGAATTTTCACGGGCTGTATACATTCGATTATCGAATTTTTTTTCGTTATGTTGGTACACATATGTTTATCATATGTTAGCATCATCAGCCATTTTGGATTAGTGGTTTGTTTTTGACAACTGGAAAGGTTAGTCACGTTTTTGTGTGTTCTTCGATTTTTTACTTTTGAAAAAAATGGATCAAAGAACATGTATTAAATTTTGCATTAAAAATGGAATAAAGTGCTCCAACGCACTTAAAATGTTGACTGTGGCATTCGGCGAGTCTACTTTGTCTCAAAAAAGTGTTTATAAGTGGTACAAGCGCTTTACAGAAGGCCGAGAAGATGTTAATGACGATGAGCGTCCTGGAGTTGCAACCACGTCAACAAACGAAGAAAACATCGAAACAGTGAAGAAAATGGTTTTGGAAAATCGTCGAATCACTATTAGGGAAGTTGCAGAGGATGTTGGCATATCAATCGGCTCATGCCATGCAATTTTCTCGCATGTTTTGGGCATGAAACGTGTGGCAGCGAAGTTTGTTCCGAAATTGCAAAATTTTGAGCAAAAGCAACGTCGCATTAGTATCGCTCAGGAGTTGTTGAATGACGTCAACGACGATCCAGAATTGCTCAAAAGGGTCATAACTGGTGATGAAACGTTGGTACGAAAAATTTTATTTCTTGAAAATATTCTATCCAAACAAACCTTCTTCTTTTGATATGTAATCTGTGGATAACCAGAGTGGTATATCTATGGGCTAACCTCAATACAACAGGGCGGTTTCAATGTTTTTCATATACTAATTGTAAAACGTTATAGCAACAGTTTTATATATTGGATTTCATTCAAACTTCTCTGTAAACCTTCCCGGCAATAGTAAAAACAAACTGTGCTATTTTCAGCGAAACCGGTCGAATAATTTTCGAGAAAATCGAGGACAGACAGACTGACAAACATTCATTTTTTATATATAGAGATGAGACCATTGAAAAATTCTATAGGTCCTAAAAACTGCGACGGGCTTGACATGTTGAAAGAACACCAGATTAAAGGACGCCGAAAATGATGTCTGTGTAGGTGCCCCAGTGGAAGCTACTCAGGGGCAGACCGAGGAAGTGGTGGATGGACTGTGTGGAAGAAGATTGGAGGAGGACGGGAATGACTGATGGCTGGAGGCGAATGGCGAGGAACCACAGACAGCAAATATCATTTTTTTATCAGGCCAAATCCCTCCCTGTTTCTAGTTCTAAAAGTAACATTTATATCTGTGCTTCACGTGAATTTTCAAAGATGTCAACATCTATATAATGTTTAATAATGTTTACTAGCTAATTATGTTTAAAGTAAATAATAATGTAATCGGTAAAATACTTTATATTGAGTTTTCCTCTTGTTAAAACATCGCAAATATTGACATTTTTGATGAATGTCGCTCGCTGAATTCAGCTGACAGCTGTCATCTGGGAGAACCGGAACAACAGTTAAGTAAGAAGCCTTTAACCCTAAGGAAAAAGTTAAGGAATCTTCCTTAAAAAGAACGGGAATAGCTCTTTCTTAGCTATTTTAATCTCTGCTTGCCCCTTCTTGCTTCACCTTGGCTCTTTTGGATATTTCTTCACTATTTTAGTATCATCTTGCCGCTTCTTATTTTTTTCGGCATCTTCTCGGTTCGTTTGGCCAAGATGCCATTTTCCTTCGGATGCCTTCTGACCAAGAAATATCCAAGAAGAGTCAAGGACTTTTCTTGGATATTTCTTGACTAATTTAGTATATCTTGCTTCTTCTTGCATCTTCTTGCGTATTTCTTGACTAACTTAGACTCTCTTGCCTCTTCTTGCATCTTGTTGGATATTTCTTGACTAATCTAGTCTATCTTGAATCTTCTTGGATATTTCACAACTAATTTAGTATCTCTTGCCTCTTCTTGGATATTTCTCGACTAATTTAGTCTCTCTTGCCTCTTCTTGCATATTTCTTGACTAATCTAGTGTCTCTTGCCTGTTTTTGGATATTTCTCAACTAATTTAGTCTCTCTTGCCTCTTCTTGCATCTTCTCGGTTCTTCTGGCATCTTGACTCTTCTTGGATATTTCTTAACTATTTTAGTATTGTCTTGCATTTTCTTGCTTAATCTTGGTTCTTCCAGCTTCTTCTAGCTTTTTATTGCTTCTTATTTCCATGGAAGCGCCGTGATTATGATGAATACCATACTATTAAAATAAGATAGGCATACGTAAGCTAAAACCTTCCAAAGCACTGTTGCACTGGGCACCCAAAACATGTTGTTTTTTATTATGTGCAATATATACAGCGAGTTTATTTGTCGACAATAAATAATAATAATAATATATGGATCGGAGTTTTACATAATAATAATAAACCATAAATTCAATACATAATCCAATCTCAATTAGCAGATACATAGTTATTTCGCGGAAGTTGAAGTCCCTCGACTCGCCGAGAGGTCGAGGCATGGTTGAGTGCAATTACATAATCCACCCACTGGCTGAATAGCACACCGGGGACATCGATATTAATCAAACAAGATTGTCGTTTCATTGACTGGGACAGTACCTATCCCGTATCAATTTTTATAACTTGCTTTTGGAAAGATTTTTAGAAATTATCAAAATATTATTATTAAATTACGCCAGAATTCAGAATTTATATATGCACATTACAAGCTTCCCTTGAATACTAGAAGATTTTATGCACTTCAGATGTATAGTTGAAAAGGGAATTATATGAGATTCACTCGATAGATAAAAATATGGCAAAGTTTGTGTTATTTAAAAATTTATTCATTAAATATAATGCACAGTATATTTGCGGCACGTTCCATGGTGGTAGATACGTGGTATCGCCCTGGTGAAAGGTCGCCATTCAGAATCGAAACGTTGCTTGAAATGTCTTTAGCCATGTTTGGTAACCAGATCTAAATAGTCAGATACTTCTCCACCTTCCTCTTCCCCATCTCATTCTCCGCTCCACTATATTCAGCCTCACAACATACCCCTATCGGGGATGCCATAGTCCCAACGGCTCCAGGCGGTTGGAAGCAGCAGGGACTCTTGTGCGGTTCTCATATAAAAAATAAAATAAAAATTTAAAGGAAATAAAAAGCCTGGCATAAGACACTTTTAAAAATATTATTAAACTGTGACGCAAAATGTCCTTCGACAAATCTAGCTGAGAACTCATCTAGGTAGTTCTAAATCTATGGTTTTGAGTCTCCGCGTGGGGCTATGACGCACTCAGGAGAGTCACGTGGCATTTCTAAAACATACATAATAATACAATATTATTGTAATTAAGTACCTACTTCGAATAAATTCTCCTGCTACTTTTTTATTATTTTTAATATAGACGGAAAACAACTTTTGTAGCAGAACGGTCCAAACCTTCGGGTTCTCGCTCAAGCGTCGTGGGATCGATAATCGACTAGCTAAATCCTTCATCACCGAACAAGCAATATTTCCCGCTTTTTATGGTAGGAGTAGCCTTAGCTGCTGACAGACGCGCCGGCTTTACCGGCCGGCTTTCTTCGGCCGGTGATAATTTGTACGGCAATATACGTAAGATGGCACATGTATGGCACCGGCCCGGGACAGTCGGGACAATATGTAAACCGGGAGAATAGATACCGCCAGGCCCGGCTGACGACGAAAAGACGTGTTGTTTTGAAAAATCAACTGTCGCACGCTGACAAAATGCCAATTAATTTGAAAATAATTGCTTAAAAATATAAATTCTTATAATTTCTTAAAAAAAATTAGAAGAATTGTTCACTTGTGGCGTCATTATTAATAAATGAATAAAAAAATACTTTTTATTCACCACTTTGTTAATATATACGTATCAACATATTTCTAAAGCAATGCTTTCCTCATCAGGAATATACAGAATACTAAAAAATAATAATGTCAAGTATAGACAAATGATAAACATATGGTAGAACACAATAATGTAAGAATGGACAAATTATAAACATAAACAAAAATTCATTAAAGTAGGTAAGTAATTATTCAAAAACGTTAATAAAAAAATCTTATATAACATTGAATAACAAATTTATATAAAAAATTAAAAAATAAATTATTTTTATTATTAATAATATGAAAATAAATTTAAGGGCTATTTAAAAAAAATATTTAATTATATTTAATATATTATTAACGCCTTTTCTTATTTGTAAAATTTGAAATTTGTCTAATTGTAAACCGGTTGTATTTGTATGTTTAATTTTTTAAACCTTTAAAGTATGATTGGCAAATTCAGAATAACTGTTATTATTTAAACACCTTATGTGTTTCTTAACTGTATACTGAAATTTCTATAAGTCTTTCTTGTGTAAAGGTACTTTTAATCGTTACAAATTAATTTATATAGCCAATATTTAATACAAACTAATTTTTAATTAATTTATTTACGTATAAAATTCTTATTCAAAAAGTTAAGGTGGCATAATTTCTATCAATAAGATTGCTAAAAAACATGTAGTAATAAAATAGGTAGTTAACAAAAGAAATAAAATTCCGCCCAAAGACGAACAATTAATGTGATCAGTGGGTTATCTCCTTTAAAGGGTACAAGAATTTATTTGTAGCTAGTTTCTCATCGGAAGGGATCAATATTGTGATGCACCTAGTTTCTTCTTTAATTCTGTTAGACATAATATGCAATATTCCGTATGATGGATTCTACTGCCGAATTTTCATGAATGCAGTAATTTGGTCATTTATTTCATGCATTTTGGGTGTAATGTTCCTGTACTACCGCCAAACTCACTGCCGTACACGTTTGTGTCGCGTGATTTTTACTGCGGTTGGCTAATTATAAATAGAGTTAAACTAAATACCGTAACAAAATATTCCGTTTTTGTAAACGAGTCGAAGCTTTTTAATTATTCGCTGTTTTACTTAAATCGGCGGCATGCCCAACTCGCAGTGAAATAGAAAAATGTTCTTTCGGCGGAGGGCCGTTAAGGTTGACATTCTCGTGACAATAATTGGTCGGGACATACTCAATAATACATAATAACCATATAGGCATATATTAGTTTAGGCAGTGATGCAAAACCTTTTTAGGCGAAAGCAGATTTATTAATTTTCAATATGTCGCGGGCAGCGGGGGGTGGGGTGCCTACACCTACAACTTGAATATTTTTTAAATGTGAATACTGTACAAACGTCCCATTTGTAGGGAGCCTTTATGATAGGTACATACCAATTATAAACCAAAAAATAAGTAGGTACCTACCTAAAATATGGCAGCTATTAAATCTTTGGATGTCGTATCAACTATTGTTTCGAAAAATTAATATTTATTTGTTTTATTTAGCCAAGTGTCATGCATGAAAAGGTAGAACGAAATGGGCTCGCGGGCCGTGGGATGTGCATTACTGGGTTAGGCAAACGTTGTTAAATCGAGTAGTTACCGGCGCTAATGACCTTAGACAAACACAGGAAGTACGTAACAGCCAGCGATGTTACGGCATTCACAAGATAACCCCACACCATCGAGTTTCAATGTGAAAATATTGATGGGCATTATCGAAAGACGATTTTTAAACATTATTTTTTTTATTCTTTTTTTATTTGTATAGATAGATATGAAAAACGATTTTTTTTATTAAAAAACCTTTTTAACTTTTTTCCAGTTATTTATTTTCGACCGGACCGGTATCACCCTATCACGGGCATCGTCAGACTAGCAGAATTAAAACTAAACCTATGGTATATATATCAACGATGTCGGGAGTGAGTTTCCATGCTTTCTATTCAAATAAAAGCTGACACGAATGACTTAATATAATTAAAAAAGAAAACATAGATTCAGTAAATAAACACAATGTAATCCGTCTTCCAGAGGGTAGTAAACCAACCCGAAAGTAGTTTTTAAGAACATAATAGTAAACAGTACCGTCAGCAAAAATACAACTTTCGAGTCATAAATAAAAACAATATTAGAAAGCAATGGGACTCACTCCTGACATCGATGGTATATATACCACAGATTTAGTGTTAATTGTGCCAGTCTGAAGATTCCCGTGATAGGGTGAAACCGGTCCGGTCGTAAATAAATAAGTGGAAAAAAGTTACAAAGGTTTTTTAATTTAAAAAAAATCATTTTAATATGGAATTCGACCATGAATTGACAGTTTCAAAATTAGAAGTAAGATAGATACACGTTGCCAAGTTACGAAATTATTTTTTTTTTATTTCTATTAAATGCAAAGGTAATAAAACAAGGCCAGGGTATATAAGTTATTTCAATAAAAAATATATATTAATCCTAGTCTTAAGCCAATAAATGTCCCATATAAATAGAAATCGGATAGGTATATCCGAGACACTGAAACGTGTTTCGCGAACACTTCACTAGAAGGACATGTGCTGTGGCGTTCACGTAAGCTAGTAATATTTAATTTTCTCCTGCAACCGTAACAATAAGCGTAAATGTTGCTTTTGTCGCGATGGAGGACTCAGCTAGCAGAGGTTTGATCCCGCGACGACAGCTTTATGGTAACCCACAGCTTTGGGGCACTTGACCTACTGACCAATTAAAAATACTTGAGATTAAGAAACCAAATGAATCGCTCAGGTACGAGATATTCAACAGCCCTGTCCGCGCACCGCGCACCGCGCTTCTAGCGATCGAGCCAGTTCCCAATCAACAAATATTTATTTTAGAAGTCGCTAGGGTGAACGAAATCAATTGTAACCGTAATAATATTTCGGGCCTTTGTTTTAATATTCAACTATCGCTTGATGCGTGTTCCCACTTGTCTGGGTTTTTTAAAAAAAAAAATTTTTTAATTTTATTGTGCCTGTCTCACTAGGAGGACTTGTGTTGAGAACAGGCAAAGTTTGCAGTTTACAGTTTACAGAGTTTACAATATAAAGTTTGCAGTTTATAGTTATGATAAAAAGTTTGATTCATCAATTTGTACCATACATATAGGGGTGCTTTTAAAAAAATATTGAATTTCGATCTGTCTTGACTATTCATTTCGTGTTATGTGTTCTGTGTAATTGGACAATGGTCTGTAAATAAAATAAAAATTAAGTAAAACTTTATTTAATCATTGTAGAAAATAATATTAACATAACCTAAATGAAATATGAAAACGGAAAAAAATGACAAAATAAAAAAGATTTCAGTCGCATCTGGGACTCGAACCCAGGACCTCTGCCTATCCGGGGCAACCGCTTAACCAACTTTGCTAATGAGACCAATTCAATTTATGCCATCTTCATCGATATCATATCTCAAATTTAAGATTTGTTAATACTATTCTGCATTTTTTATCCCATATTACGGGCAGATATCTTTATAATGATTACAAAGTTCCTAAGGAACACAATTGCAAACTAGACAGTGTCTTCGGATTAATATCCGATTTTTTATTAATATGAGACATCTATTGACTTTTTATATTCAATTTTTAATTATTAATTATTGTTATTGAGATTTAAAAACTTCATTTTAATATTTAATCATTGTAGAAAATAATCTCGTAGATGCGCCTGAAATCTTTTTATTTTCTGTTTTTATTTTAAATATTAAAATGAGGTTTTTAAATCTCAATAAAAATAATTAATAATTAAAAATTGAAAACTTTATTTATTTACAGGTAACACGTGGTTATTTCATACTATGGGACGATTTAGAATGGTGTTCGTTCACTGGGGTGATACTGACATAAAAATTTGACTGAGTTTTTTTTTAATTGTTCTTCAAAGACATAATCCCGTTAAACCACAAGTATAAATATTAAGTTTGATCTAAATATAAATTGCGATGAACCTCGGTTTAAGCTATAACCCCGAACGAGAGAACCCGACCTAAGAAGCAACCTATGGACCTACTTGTAACCACTTAATGCTAGGGTTTTTTTTTAAAGTGTTTAAAAAACATCAGGTTTTTTTCAATGTTTTATTAAAAGTTTATACACTTTTCAATTAAAATATAACAATTTAAGCATATAAAATTTTTTTATAATAATTCAATTTAGTGTGATAGATTTTAAAGCATGGTGTTAAACATAATAGACCCACATTACAATCAGGACAATAGAATCGACTTTCCCGGCGTATACGTTTTCCAGTCTTGTTTTTCCAGTCGTAAAAATTATAAATATTTCAAATAGGTGAGTCTCTCGGATAAGCTGTTTAGCAAAAAAAAATTGAAATTGATACGATACGACATTTTTTTGTTGTTTGAATAAAACGATGCATTCATACATACACGATGTATGTGAACACAATATAGTAAAAACGAAATAAGCAGCTCAAAAACACGATCGACCTCAACTGCAGGCAAATTCAAACTGCTTAAAATACATCGCTAACCTTGACGAGCGTTACTCGTGTTAGCTAAAAATAGAACACTGCGAGTCGAAAGAGGCGAGCGTCACTCGGGATAGCAGAAATTGGAACGCAACTAGGGCGCGAGCGTGACTCGTTCAAAAGCATGAAGCGGTTAATTTCATTATGAATTTTTCCGACAATTTGAAAAACATGGAAATTACCAACGTCAATAAAAATCCTGTAATATTAATGCGTAGTTTTATCTTATTTTCATACATTTATAGGTATTCACGAAAGAGATTTACATAAATTAGGATCAAATAAACACTCGAGTAGGATGTAACCAGTCAAAACTAAAAATATAACATGGCGTACCTACGGTTGATCGCCCTTGAGGCAATATTTCACGAAAACGACATTATAAAAATTAGCCAAGAATTTAATCATTTAGTATCATTTCGTAAGAGAAGAGCTAGAGGAAAATTTATGGATTCTAAATGATTATCTATTTAAATGAAATAGTGTAACTTCGTTTTGTAACTATTTTAATTGGTATTTTCATCGACCATGTTTATCTTGTATCCAGGCTTTATCAGAACTGTAAAACGTTCAGTTTAAATTAATAACTTTTAACAACTTATCAAAACTATTTTCTAAATTTCTTTAACTTTTAATTTTTGACCTGAGACATAATACATGTTTTTTTAAATGTTCGATTTCTATCATTTATTAACATTGCATCTCGCAGAAAATCTATTAAAATTTATGACTAAAAACCAATGTGTATAACTCGGGACGCTTGAGGGGGCTAGTGTAGCATGTTGCCATCAAACGTCAGGAGCTGGAGGTATTGTCATTTTCGAGTATTTGATTATATTTTTAGCAACTTTCGAGGACAGCCAAAAAACTTTATTACATGTTTCGCTAATGGTGTAAAAAAACCACAATAAATCCCCAATAATAATTGTTAAAGATGGCTCTAAAATGTAAAAAAAAATAATGAAATACATCTCTTACGTACTAGATATTTACTAAACCATTAATTAAAAAATATATCATTCAGTTCGAATGGGTATTTTGGCCTCAAATCCAAAATTAAGTTATGTATGAAACATGCGGCGCAGTCGTATTAATGTAGGTTGTCTTGTCGAATTCCTATGAAGAACATCTTTCGTCACAGATGAACGAACACTCGCACACAAGTATTAGATTTAAAAAAACTGTTAATTTTTATCACCATTACTGGGTGGTTTATTTATTAAATTTATTGGTAATAATTAACACACGTTTATTAATCAAAGAGCGTTGCGAACTCGCGTTAGATGAATCTATAATTAATTATGTAAAAAAACACTATTTTACAACGATGAATCCAGTTCATAAATCATCAAAGGTTATAGTGATTTCACTATTAACTAATAAGGAAACATAATTTTTTAAAGTACAACCTCAAAGGCATATAATTTTATTAATAAACGAAAGAGCTGAATATATCTCTCTCGCTAGTATGAATCCAGTTTTTAAATCAAACATTATTACGGGTATGATGATGTTACTTTATGATTCATTTACAGTTCGGCCTCGGAACGGGGTACCTAGTAATGACACATTTATTGTAAACAGTTAAAAAAAACGTGTAAAATGTTGATTTTATACTATTTTTTAAGTGGTCATCATAATAATACGTATATTTATTAGGAGGGTTCGAAGGGTATATCTTACGGAATTAATGTCCAAGAGTCCTATGTTAATCATTGTGTAGACGCGAATAGTAGAAATGGTAATTTCCGCTCATACGTAAAAGAGTCTGCAATTCAATTCATACCATGATGAAGATACTGTGTTCTTTTTAGGTGTGTTAAAAACTGTTCTGTTTCATCAGTGCGGGGGTGTGGAATGTCAAAAATACAGTAAAAACCAGCGGGAGCGGGTTTTAACCTGCTAGTTATATTTTAATATCACGGTATATTTCGTGATATTTTATTTCCGATATTCTATCAATGATGATACTTAACAAATGTTATTGTGTTTAATTGGTAGAACATAAAAAAAATTATTAATTATGTTAATATTGCTTGGTACTATTCCAAAGGGAAGACGTGCAGTTTTTCAAGTTCGGGTATGAATTGTGCATTAAATATTTGAAAATGACTTTTATTATTGTGGTGAACGTATGTCTTAGTGTATGAAAGGGACAATCGAGTATGAAAGAGACAACACGACTTATGGAAGTATATAAGCGAATTACAGGTTGTCTCGTCCTTCTTCACAACTCAGTTTCATAGTTGTAACAGTAGTAATTATACCAACATACGAGTTTGATTCTTTACCAGACAAACCCCGATATTATTGGAGATAGTCATCACAGCTGGCGCAGCCGGTCATCACAATTATCATTTTCCGCTGATTGATATTATCCAATTGAATAAACTAACTGTGACAGAAATTTGTGGAAAATTTATTTTTTTATAATATATTTTCGTGTAGTTCGTTTTTTTAGGGTATCACAGCTTTTAAGCCTTTATGGACTGCACGCCACTGGCCGCCCCAGATACAAGTGGGAGAAGCAACTCCAGAGGCTGTGCGAGAGGAAGCAGGACCTACTATGGATGGATGCCGTTGACGTAGCACAGGACAGGGACGCCTGGAGGCGCATTGTCGATCCCCAACCCGAGTAGGACAAGGGGAAAAAATGTATGTATGAATGTAATATTAAGTTCTCCAAGTATTTTAGCTTTTTTTTATTAATGTGACAGCTGTTTCCAGCCATTTTCAAACTGAGGTTCGGTCACGTTGAGACGACTTACTTATATGATGTTATTTAACCAAAGCAATTTCAATTTTTATGGTGTTTGAAATGATTTATCAATATTTTTGGGGAAAATATATTAACCCAGAAAATAATTGTGATAATTCAAATTCCCTATTGCGTGAGGTACAGTTGAAATCTGTTTTCCCCCCTTTTAATGATGACAGCTCTTATAATGACGTAAATGTGTGCGGTAAATATCTGAATTATTTTTAAGAATTATTTTGAAGAATTAGATTTCGTGAAAATACTAAGTGGTGAATTTCTCCTTATAAAATAAGTATCACTTTTTGATTTACCTATTCTTCTATATTCTATCTTCTGTCTTCTTGAATCGGATATATTGATATTATTTTATTTTTTTTACATACTTACACATATTTTTTTTATGTAAGAATAGGTAAAATATTATAATACAAGTTTCACAGTTTGTCGCTGTACCTCACTAAAAAAGAGACAGGCTCTTGTGCTTAGTGTGGGACTTGCACTTGCTTGCATAACTGTTTTGGATGGTATAAATATGTTCGTTACACGGTGTTACTTGAGAAAATTAATGAGAAAACGACTTTTAGATGATGGCACGATCAGATGAGAAGTTGCATGAAAGTTGCTTCGATTAGAAAGTCAATTAGCTATTTGCATATATATATATTATGATATTTTCAAAGTCTGTTTATTAGAGATGTTCCGGGATAAAAGCCTGTGGGTGAAGATAGCCTTATGATATGCAGATAGTGACGGTGTTCTCTAAAGAGCGATTGTGAAGTGAACTCCCATTAAAACCATAAACATTTCTACATTAGAAAAGCGAAGGAGAGACTTTGATCTTATTGGCAATCTTTAAATAATTAGTTTCATTATTGACTCACCTTCTTTGTTGCAACTCATTTAGTTCAACATTCCTTGTCGTAGACTCGGAAACAATGAATTGCTTTTCCTCAATAAACACTCTTCTAATTATGGGTACCATTCTCCACTGTCCAGAAAGTCGAGATTTACAGCACAGCATCTATGGGAATATCGAGCTGCTCTTCGACCGTAGTATTCTCGACCTTCTTCATACCAGAGTGGAAGATACTGTAAGTATCGCCCTGGCGAAAGACCACCATTCAGAATTGAAACGTTGCTTCAAATGGCTTTTAGCCGTGTTTGGTGACCAGATCTGAATATCCAGGTATTTCCCCACCTTCTTCTTCCTCTTTCCCTTCTCCATCCCCTCCCTAGTACCTTCAGCCTCACAACATTCCCCAATTGGGAATGCCATAGTCTCATTGGCTCCAGACGGTTGGGAGCAGTTGGGACCCTTGTGCGGTATTCATATAAAAAAAAATTAAAAAATTCGGTCGCGTGGATTTTAAACGCGACATTTTAACGCGCTGTTTATGATGTAATTATGTTATAATGCAAGTTAGTCTTTTTTTACGCACCAATCCCCAATTACACAAAATACACGACACGAAATAAAATAAACTTAAAAATAATAATAATTATAATGGTGTTACACACTTGGTTCAAATAAGACTTAATTGCGTTTCTCTGCAATAAACAAAAGACTTTTTATTCATAATAGGTATTTACAATTTTAAAAATAACAAAATAAGAAATTTAAGATGATCAAAATATTCACTCACCTGCAATAAACAAAAGAAACAACATTTAAAGCCTCTATTTCAGGTGTTTTTATCTTCTTAAAAATTATAAAGCATATTGATACAATAATAAAATTTCGCTCTCGTTAAACGTCACGGCCGTTTAGTCAGTAGTGACATCTAGCGGGCTACCAACTAACCTGTCGGTAACGCGGAAATTACAGAATTAAGAATGGGCTAACATTAAGTTATGTGGTTTTCTTTACATACATTTGAGAGAACATTCAAGTCAAAGCCTGAAAATAGTTTTAGTAGAGTCCATGATTTTAGACATTCTAAATGATAATCTTCGAGTTCTAATTTCGTACACATAAGAGCTACAAAAATCATTCAGACCGGTACCAATAATTTCAAGGCCCTGGCTTGAGTTAACAAATCTCGACAATCTGGGCAGTGGAGAATGGTACCCATAAAGAGTAGTGTTTATTGAGGAAAATCAATTCATTGTTTCCGAGTCTACGGTAAGGAATGTTGAATTAAATGAGTTGCAAGAAAGTGAGTCAATAATACAATTAAATATTTTAAAATGAAAATAAGATCTAAGTCTTTCCTACGCTTCTCTAATGTAGAAATGTTTATGGTTTGTTCAATTTCAACATAGGAGTAATCGTCAAAAAATAATTAATTACATTTATTAAAAATAATTACAAAAAGACAAAAACAAGCACATATATACAACATAAAAACATATTTTCGAGGTCAGTACAGATCGATATATTACATTTGAATACCGTGAACAAGAAATAGTATCATTATAATCTAAAAAAAAAAAATGGTAGTTACTTACTAAAGAGAAAAGAATTTTTTAACGTTCAAACGTGGTTCAAACTATTCCAACATCAACCTAATAAATTACGAGTCAATCGCCTTTCTCCGTTCAAATTTATTACATTTACTTTTTACTCTCGCTTCTAACTGGTTTTTGATAACATCATCTAAAACATGACGAATGACTGCATCATTTGCTGTGTGCATAATGATGAAAATTAGATTGCATAATACTTGACTATGAGAGGTGACGCGATTTTGGGATTACTTTATTGGAATGTCTTCATCTACGTTAATAAAAAAAACACCAATAAATTGTACACGAACACAGTAAAGACTGGAAGTGGTAAAAGAAACATAGGCCACGGGGGTGTATATATACAATCTCCTTCCCGATAGCCTGAAAACAGAGAATCGAGTGAGAAAAAAGAGATCATTTAGAAAAAAAACCGTTCAATCTCAAAATAAGTGAGCAAAATAACAATGTATAATATTAAAGAAGATAGCTAATATATGAAAGATAGGAATAATATGTAAGGTATATAAATAATATAAAGTAATATGACATATAATATAAGTATTAAAATAGGTTAAGAATAATATATATGCATCTAGTTAATTAATATTATATAATAATAATAATTGGATGATTTGTATAGCGCCGTTTTTGTGAAAAATCACCTCAAGGACGCTGTACAAATATTACTTCCTATTCTCAATCTAATTATGTGCAAACGGATACAGAAAAACATACTTTCCTGGCAGGGCGCTTTAGGTGAACAAACTGAGAAAATTAAGCTTAGAGATATGATCTTTACAGTTGCTATTTTATCCTCCTTTTCTATTGATGTTACATTTATTAGAAGATTGGTGGCACAAGAAGAGGTGGTATTTATTTGAAATATTTGTAATTTTTAGGACTAGAGAATATTTATAAAATGACCTTAAAAAGCGTGATATGTTTTTAATAGATATCAACATTTATATATTTTTACACATTTAGTCATTTACAGTGTTAGGGGCTGTGGACGCATTTAGGAAACCGATGGGTGAATTTTTTTAAACTTATTCTATAAGTGACTTTAGGTAAGCACTAACCGAATAGCCTAGCTAAGCAATTCTTCCATTTATGGATAGTATTGTCTGAAAAGACGAGTTTTAAGTTTAGCTCTGAATTCTGTCGAATCTTTGATCATTCTTAAGTCATGCGTCAGTTCATTCCAGGCTTTAGGTCCTGATACTCCGAAAGCATGATCACCAAACTTAGTATTAGGTGTGCGCTTTGGTTCCTTCAACCTGTCGATTGCTGATGACGCTGCTGACCTAAGGGTGGACTGCGGTATATTGGTATTTTCAGGATTTTTTTTTTACATTAATACCGCACAAGAGTCTCAACTGCTCCCAACCATCTGGAGTCAGTGAGACTATGGCATCCCCAATTGGGGAATGCTGTGAGACTGAAGGTATTGTGGAGGGGAAGGAGAAGGGGAAGAGGAAGGTGGGGAAATACCTGGCTATTCAGATCTGGTCACCAAACACGGCTAAAGTCATTTCAAGCAACGTTTCAATTCTGAATGGTGGTCTTTCACCAGGGCGATACTGAGAGTATCTTCCACTCTGGAACATGCGCAAATATACTATATTAATATATTATTTTTATATTAATTAATTGTGAAACAGTACAAAAGGAAAACACAGTTCTGACAAGTAAGCTGGAGCCATTCCGTCAAGTGACTTAAATACCATCCAGAAGAGCTTGAACTGGACATTTGAGCCGGTGGAGATTATTGAGATGCCTTGAAATGTGAGAATATTTAGATGCGCCATACCATACCATAGACCGGATCTGTGTAACTCCAGACAAAGCTAAAGTAGCTAATGATGAATGCAGTATCTATCGGGAGTCTCTCTGGCCGCCAGGTGGGTGGCTGAGGCCCGGAGGTGAATCATTAAAAAGCATGATACCAATTCTATCAACAATATTGCAACTGTGGTCAGAGATTTGATGACTATTTTCATACGTAATTAAATGATTCAATCAGTATTTTTTTCCGAAAACGACTTTTGGATAACGCCAACGACATATAACAGGGGATTTACGAATATTTCAACAGTGAAAACTTTGTATACGTCTTTAGTTCGAGGTCAAGTTAAATATAACTCCTCGATATGGACCCCACATTTTAAAATACATTCAGATCCAATCGAAAAAATTCAATCACTGAAGAAGATAATATTAACACATCCCAAATGAACCACGAAATGTAGTTAACTTAAGAAAGTGAAATAATTATATATTTCTTTTAACCTAATAAATAATAAAAATAATTTAAAAATGTTTACGTCGTATTTTGATTGCCTGTAAAATATATGGCAAACTTTATTTGTTAAGGGCCAGCACTCGAAAACATCACTTCGTAGTTTGCTAACTGAAGCAATACTACAAATGATTCATATGTAAATTCTACACTGGTAGTTAGGAAAATGTACAAGGTTTCAAAGAAAAAATATATTAAACTGTAATCTTTTAAATTCTATGAAAAACATTAATTCTTTTTTTCGGAAAATATGGGCATTTTACCCAATATAATAACGGAAGTAGGATGAAATCCAAAAAGTTCCAGGGTAATTCGTAGCCTAGGAAAATTATTCTTAAAATAAATAAAATGTTTGGGTCGACAAAAGAATGTAGACATTTAATAAAGTGAGGATAAACTTTATCATTTCTATGTCGCCACCAAGCTACTCAATTTGTCTTTGAAATTTGTTCTACACATTTAATTTTTTGAACATATTAATTTGACAATGTGTTTTAAAAAAACAAGAGAAAGCGTTTTTAAAAATGTAATGATTGTGAATTAGATTTGGTTTTATTTTGATTTAATATATACTAAATGGGTATTTTGATAGATGTGAAAAAAAAATCGCCTTTCCTTGTAAAGCGTTAAATAAAATAAAAAGTATTAATGTAAAATTGTCTTAAAATATGATATAGAATCATCTCCTTTCGGAAAGTAAGACTAATTTCTGAATGTGTTTTTTTAAACTTACTTTAATTTTCATATGATCCATCTTGACGTTGTCATTTAAAACTTTTGAACCATCGCAGCAGCCTAAGTGTGAAAGTGTGAAAGAGTGTGAAAGTTCTGTGGTACCATCTCTATATATAAAAATGAATATTTGTCTGTCTGTCTGTTCCGCTAAAAATGGCACAATTTGTTCTTATTAGTGCCGGAAAGGTTTAGAGAGTAGTTTGAATGAAATCCAATATGTAAAACTGTTGCTATAAAGTATAACGTATTAAAATTAGTATGAAAAACATTGAACCCACCATGTCGTATTGAGGTTAACCCATAGATATACCACTCCGGTGAGCCACAGATTACATATTCAAAAGCAGAAGGTTTGTTTGGGTGGAATATTTTCAAAATGGAAAGCACAAGTAGGTACCTGCTTAAGAACTTGTTTGGAATGAAATAAAATTTTCAAATTAATGTTTCATCGTGTAGAGAAGTAATCGCCATCACAGGGCATTACTTTCGCTGTTAAATCAATTATGGCACCCAAACGACAAGCAAGAATTCACAACTTCATGCCTTTATTAAAAACAAAAAACATAAAAATCTCGAGCATGGCCGGGTACACATCAGCTAGCATAAAATAAATATTTTAAAATCATTTTACCTCGCTTTGACAAAACATCTGAATTCTTTTATACATTCGCTTTCTAGTAATGCAAATAATAAATTCACTTTTCCGAGGAGACAACCTGCGCACGAAAATAATAGGTGCTTAAATAAACGCTTTTTTTTAAAATCATCAATTTGCGTAAGAGGTTTTTGTCAAATACAAAACGAAGAGCCTTCTCTGGAATGAGAAAACGAAGTAGAATCGTTAACCTTTTCACACCCGAATTAAAACTGGCAGTGAAGGAACGGCTGCGCGGCCTGTTTCATACAAAACTTAATTTTGTATTTGAGGCCAAAATACTCGCTTAAACCTGATTATATTTTTTTTCATCAAAAAGTGTACTAAATGTCTAGTACGGGTTAGAAGTAATTTATTTATTTTTGTTTTACATTATGAAATATAGGCCATTCAAGGAATTGATTTTTCGCAATTTTGGAGGCACCTTTAACAATTATTTGGGGGCTAACGGTGATTTAAACAAAAAGTTTCACTCCGTCTACTTTGAAAACATAATGAAATATAAAATAAAAAATAAATAAAAAATGTATTAAAATAAGCATTATTGTGGACTTTAAAATAAATTAAAAACGACCAATTTACGTTATAAAATACCGACCCGAAAAAAACTTTTTTAAATGTTCTGTTTTTATATTTTTATTTACGTAATCATATTTCCATAGCAAATATGAGAATATTCTAAGTTGCCTCTAAATTTATGAGAATTGATTTTTTTCATGGCATATACTTCATAATTTAAAACAAAAATAAATAAAATACATAAAAAAAAAAAAAAAATACACAAAAATAAATAAATAAAATACTTCTCATACGTACTAGATATTTACTAAACCTTTAAATAAAAAATCTATATGTATCATTGAGTTTGGATGGGTATTTTGGCCTCAGATCCAAAAGTAATTTATGTATGAAACAGGCAGCGCAGCCGTTCCTCTTAAAACACATTTATTACGTCGCTGTTCCGACTTAACCTCGTATCTACAAAAAACATGTTTTCTCAGGAGACGAAAGAAACTATTACTTTCCTTGTTTTAAAGAAACTATTTGTTGTATTTAATTAATACATTCCTATTTAAGTATTAACTAAGTCAATTAAAAGAGTTATTTTGTAGTCTTCAAAAGATTGGTATTCACTTTGCAGCGTCATTATTAACAAATTAATTAAAAATTACTTTGTATTCACCACTTTATTAATACTACTTCAGCTACCTGCTGAACTGGCCACTAAGATTTACTATTTCGTCAGCAGTCAAACACCTTAAGCACGGCGACACTAGTGACATCTACATTTCCTATATAGTAGCCGGTGTTCCCCAATAGAACCATTCCCTTCCTGTTGTTCGGCTTGATTAGATTATCTCTATTTATTCCGTATTCAAATCATTTTGCTCATTTCAAGTGTTCTTAGAAAAAAAAATGCTTTTATGACTAAATGCTTTTAAATATTGAAATGAATTCTTTGTTGGCGGGTGCACATACGGAATATGATTGTTATTGTAAGTTTAAATCTCAAGTCCTTTAAGAAACTCATAAAATAGTGTATATGTTAGTTTTACAGTAATATATTATATATTTATAAGTTTCTTGAAGGACTTGGGCTTTAAATTGGCAGTAACAATTTATTCCATTTCATATTCCGTGTGTACGAGTATACCCGAAAACAATAAAATCATTTCAATATTTAAAAGCATTACGTGATAAAAGAATTTTTTTTTCTAAAATATTTAAATTAGTGCCATCTGTGATCGCGTGTCACGTATCGTTTAGCCTTTAACCATCGGTGAATCTTTTTTATTAATCACAGCTCTTTTGGTTATTATTATAAATACACTCAACATATAGGTATTCATAAACACATCATCCCCAAATAAGTCGATTCCTAGTGTTCTCCCGTCAGGATACAGAGAACAGTGGCACCATTGGTTTCGAAACATGTTGACATTTATTTATTAAATTGTGATTTATATAAAATAACTCTTAACCATTAAATTGAAAATGGTGCAACAAAGTGACAAATGACCGGTCAGTGGCTGAGTTGGCATCGCGTTTGGGTCTCACCCAGGCGTCGTGAGTTCAACTCCTCGGCTGGCTAAGTCCTCCATTACGACACAAGCAACATCTTCCGCTTACTGTGATGGTAGTAGGAGATTTTCAAATATTGTCAAGTTCCACGTAACCAGGGAATGTTTGTCTTTCTTTAAAAAAAGGGTGATTTTACCTTAATTGAGAAAAAAAATTATAAATGTTTAAAAATAAATTACAATAAGGAAAGACAGTTTTTTTCATCTCCATGATATTGTAGAATTATTTTAATGAATTTGGTGTAGTTTTTTTTCAATACTGTAGAATTTGAAAATAGCGTTACAAAATCCTCTTTAAATGTAACAACACCAGGACTGAGCATTACAAACACTCGCTTGTACCTAGATTACATGAAGTTAGTAATGGATACGCAGATGTGGCGGATCTATTTAACTGCACAGAAGTTAAGTACAAGAATTAATTTAACCTAAGTCTACATATATGTTTTATATATACCCATATCTCTTACTTTTATATCCTTCATGAACTTTTATTCTTTATATACTTTCTGATGTTATTGTACGATCTAATGCCACATTTAATAGTTCCCTTTTTAAATTATTTGTGCTATATTCTTATGCTTGTATTTAACTGTGACATGCAATTATTGTTTATGGTATATTTATACAGTTGATATTAAATAAAGTATTGTTACTTTTATTTGATAACATTAGATCTTTAAGCGCATATTTCAGATAAAATAACAGATCATACACTGTATACAAAAAATTCAACCTTTTATTAATAAAACACAAATAATTACACAATAAAAACATATTCCAAAACTTATATTCGAAATAATAATTTAAAGGTCTAGATTAAACACAAGAAAAAAAATTTAAAAATATAAACACGGCTACCGCCTAAACAAGTAGATAAAATCAAATTAAACAAATTGTGCGAAATATCAGTAATGCCAGCAATTGTAAAACGAAAACCGCCAAATTTTATTCGGTCTAGATGGGGAGAAAAAAGTCTGAAATTCATGTATTTTGAAGTATACGTATGGTACGAAAGGGTTAGAAAAAAGTGAGAAATGAACTCTGATAGTGCCTACCTGTTCATCGTCATATGATTCGATCGTTAACACGGGCAAAAAAAGCACATGGTGGAGGCAGGTTTTTCAATCGGCGTTATTTTTACATATCGTGAACATAAAACGAAAAGTGACTAAGTCAAAGTAAAGTCCCTGTTTGTTGGCAGATTTAGTTTGAGGATTTTAGCATGAATGCTGGGCTCATGGTGTCGCAAGTAAGTATACTTTGTTTCTTAGTAAATCGTTCATGTTTTTAATTTAACGTAAATCATATTTAATAATGTTATTATTAAGTTCTGCGAGCATTTTAGTTTTTATTATTGTGACAGCTGTTTCGGCGTTCTAGGCAATTTTCAAACTGTCGTTTGAAACCGGTTAGAAAATGGCCTTGAATTGAATTGAATTAGCAAAAGCCAAGATTTTTAACGCATACGCTTGTGAAGTATAACATGTTGGTTTATGTATTAGTTTTTAAAACAAATGATGTGTATTCATAATAAATACAATATTAACTCATCTATGTTAATTTTACATTGAAGGTTTTTACTCTGATGTAATTTTATTCTTAATGGAAGTGGGCGGGCAGCGTGAAAGCGAGCGGGCTTGATAAACGATAAAAAAATGGTTGGAAACAGTAGAAAAGAGCGTTGCTGAACAAAACACTTGGCTGATCGGTCCCTCAGATTTATCATTTGAAAATTTGGAAAGAACGGCCGTTAACCTATCAAATTGATCTAAATTAGATAGTGTGTATCAATTTTCTTGACATAAAAAAAAAAAATTTTGATTTTTAGTATATAATTTCTAGTTATATTATGCTTCTTTCTTTGTTAGCAACTAGCTGAAGTACCCGGGTTATGAATAGTTTGTAGGAAAATTTTGAGTTTTATTTTTAATTTACATAGTATATAAACTAATTTCAACATAGTTCGTGTCTTCATCAGGGCAAAAAACATACGAAACAACGTGCTTCAATATAAAATGATTCACCAAAAAGTTAGTATTTCAAAAATATAACATTACAATAGTTGGAGTATATCAAAACGTAGATATTAAAAATGTCGGACCTACACGCAGTTCCGACATTTAAAAAAAACCGGTTGATCCGTTACATCCCATTATCCGTGATACAGTGCGAACCTGTAGAAAGCGACAGCGGCCACCCAGTGACCCTATTTTTTAACCCACACCATTAACCGTATTCAGTGTTCAGTACAGTACCTACACACTTGTTACCGAATGGGACCAGCACAATAAAAGACTGGTAAACCGATAGAGAAATAAAAAATAAAAACGTTTTAAAGAAACCACAGATATGTGACGGCTGTGTGTGATAGATCAAATGGTGAAAGTAGAAATCATAATAAAAGAAAATATTTCATATATAATATTACAGATATACGAATACAATGTGTAATTGAATCGTTCGTTATGATTGTTATGAATAAAAAGTCAATTTTTAATCCATCTTCTATTATATAAAGAAGAATGTCCCGGGCGGCCGGTGTTTGTTTGTTTTTTTTATATGAATACCACACTAGAGTCCCAATTGCTCCCAACCATCTGGAGCCAGTGAGACTATGGCATCCCCAATTGGGGAATGTTGTGAGGCTGAAGGTATTGGGGAGGGGAAGGAGAAGGGGAAGAGGAAGGTGGTGAAATACCTGGCTATTCAGATCTGGTCGCCAAACACGGCTAAAAGCCATTTCAAGCAACGTTTCAATTCTGAATGGTGGTCTTTCACCAGGGCGATACTGAGAGTATCTTCCACTTACGAACGTGCGCAAATAAACTATATATTATTTTTAAATGAATGAATTGGGAAACAGCACAAATTAATAAAATAAAATTTACTTGCGCACGCCGGGATTTGAACCCGCGACCTTCGGATTCGTAGTTGAGAGCCTCACCCCTCGACCATGGAGGCCGTCTCGTTTATATATAAATCTAGTTTTATTCCAAGCTTGATGAAATTCTCCACACTTGACTTTCGAAACAAGAGGAAGGTCACTGTCTACATAAGATTTCGTAAAACCACCCCCTCCTCCCTTTCACACTCCTTAAAGAAGAAATTTTGTGCTTCTTGATGAAATTTCGCATGCTTCAAAATAAGAGGAAAACTTCTGGGTAGAGGTTGGGGTAGGAGTACAGATAGGGTATGTGTGCGTGGGTAGGGGTAGAGGTAACACGACATAATCTCAAAACTTTCCTCCAAACCATTAATAACCCCGGGTAACGCCGGTCAATCCAGCTAGTCTATATAATAAAATTATTCATTGTTTTAAATAAACCGTTAAAGATAATTTACTTAGGTGGTAAGTACCGTTGTTCCCTTACTTAATTTCTCAATAAAAAGCGTACGTGAAATACGTTTTTTAAAACCTTCAAAACAGAGTTTATGTTTTTTATTTAAAAAATACTTTTGGCACTTTCCTGCTATATGGACACAACATTTAAATTAAAATAGTTTATAATAAATTAGGTTCTTTACTCCAAAAAATAAATATATAATGTTTGTTATGTATTTCTATTCTATGTGTACATTTCGAGCGTGTACATTTATTTGTGTTATTTTCCTGTTTACGTTTTTTTTTCATTTACATACTTGCCTTGAAATTTTGTTAAACTTAATATTATGTAGCAAAAATTAACAGTCCTAAAATGAGTTGAATTGATAATTCATGGGAATGCAACATTGTTGTATGTCTTTAAATAAAACAACCCAACTTAAGAACCTGTTATATACTCGTATATACAATGTTAATTATTTGTTTTTATCACTTTGAATTAATTTACATTTACGCGTTCGCCTACTGAACACGCAAAGAAACCCATTGGCGTTCAGCTGGATACGGTTTTGTAGGCCGTACAACAAATCCACGCTGATGTTAGGACGGCATAGTCGCCAACTGAACACGCAAACGGAAATACGGGTCCCGGGAAATGTTTGTTTGGTATACGAATCTACAGATTTCTTCTGAACGAAATGAAATTTTGCACATTTGACCTTCAAAACAAGGGGAGGGTCATTGTCTACATGTGATTTCTAAAAACCACTCCCATCCCCTTCCCCACCCCTTAAAGCAGAAATTTAGTACTTGGTGAAATTTAGCACAATTGATATTTAAAATGAGAAGAAAATTACTGGGTAGGAGTAGGAATAGTAGTAGGGGTAATGCATCACAACCTCAAAACTTTAGTTCGAACTATTCATAGCCCCGCGCAACAACGGGTACGCTAGTAATATAATAAGAAGGATACGCTGGAAAACTTTTCGAAAACATATTGAAATTCGATGATCGCAAATACTCGTCATCCGAGATATGAACATATAAGGACGAACTATAAATTATGCACCTACTTGCAGTTGCGTGCAGTCCATAAAGGCTAAAAAGCTGTGCCTACCTTTCTTTTTCCAGTTTTTTTGAAAAGCAAAGTAATTTTTCCAAAAATATCTTATTTCTTGGTCGTTTTACCATGAGAAACTATTTCTGCTTGGCAAATTTCTAATTTTAGTTGCAAATTTTCCGTAAGCGATCCTCCATACGTTATGGTGTGATGAATAGTAATCATCAACACATGGAAAGCTACATTCTACCCTCGATCAAGGACCAATGCACGCCACTGCCTACTTGTAACCATTTTTGAAACTATTTTTATATCTCTAATTACCTGTCTTATATAAATATGTTAAGAATTTTTTTTTATCTCCAGATATGAGATAAAAAAAATTGCTTAATGTGTACGAAACTGTTTTTCCAAAACATAAATAAATCACTAAACAACGTTTCGGTTCTGAATTGTGTTCTTTCATCTAGAGAATGACTCACATAGATGAAAGAGAAATGTATAAAATGAATAATTACATTTCGTTATTTTAGCAGGTCACCGAGGCATCAAGGTTTATAAAAAGAAAATTTAAAAGCAATTTAATGATTAATGATCGTCAGTACGGATTGCAATCTTTGGAGCACAGACGTCAGTTGGGAATGCTGTCCTTGTTCTACCGGTATTTTAATGGAAGATGCTCTGAGGAACTAGCGTCATTGATCCCTTCGGCACCGGTGCACGGTCGGGAAACACGCCAAACGCGCATGTGATGAAATATTCCTTTTATCTTTTAATAATAATATTTTTTATCTTGAACAACAATTATAGAGCTTAAAGTTGCCAAAATTAAGTTTAAATTTCACCAAAACGATATTAAAAATGCAGAACAAAATCGACATACAAATGCAAAACCAGAATACGCGCAGACAGAGCCTCGTGACGTCAGATGTCGAGAATGCAATGTTACTAACAGAAGAGGGAGTTTTACGAAATGGTTTTTTATTAAATTTTAAATAGCGATTTATAAATTCTACGCATAATTATGCATAATATAACATGAATATTTAGAATCGGCGTTTGCTGATCTACGTGAATACATTTAATTTATAAACCATAGTATTTTTCACTGGAGTTCATTATTTGTTAAGAACCTTGTACGCAAATGTATTAAGTTGGCCACACAAATTGGCAGAAGATGATAATGAAATATCCATTTTCAAATACTCAATGCACAATTCATACCCGAACTTGAAAAACTACTAAAGTCTACATCAAAAAAAAGTTTTTTTTATTAAAAAGTATACAATACATGATGCATTGTATTCCCAAGAGTTAAAAAAATCAGATGGACGACAGTGTACAAAGCGCCACAACGGTCTATAGACGACCTCTGGTCCAAACTCAGAGACAAACTCTCCATTAACTTCTCCACATGATAAATCAATACTAGAGTAGCTCAACCTCACATAACTCGTATGTACCTTGTTTTGCCGAAGAGATCATTTAAAAATTTATTTTTTTTGCTAATGTGTCTATCAACGGTCTACTCAAAGTGTCCCCTTTTAAGAGTATTCTGTGTTATTTATCCTAAAAATATGGAAAATAATTCATTGTCTACGCTTAAATACATTCTTGAATATAATGGAAAAAATCACTCTATCATTTGTATTAGCGTCTTGCAATATATCGTAAGGAATAAATACAGTTAGCTTCTTTGTTTTTCAATTTAACGTATATGAAAACTTAGACCAAGCCGTATTTAGTTTTGATAAGATTTAGTTTCTGCATCTCTTTATATGGTCTATAAATAGTGTGCAATGATAGCCTGTCCAAAAAGAGAAAAAAAAAAAAAAAAAACTTAGAATAGATGTAATATAAGAATAGGAAGTAATATTTGTACAGCGCCCTTGAGGTGATTTTTCAGAAAAACGGCGCTATAAAATCATCCGATTATTATTATTATTATTATTGTGGGATCACATGTAAAACCTGCAGTACAGTTTTTAGAAACAAACATACTTAATATTTAAGATACATAATTAACATTCACAGTACATTAAAAACATTTACAACACATAATTGGCAATTGTAATAAAGACATATCACTTTTACATTATAATATAAGTGTACAGAAACACTTATCATAAAGAAACATATCACTGGTACATTATATAGTTATACTTATTACAGAGACACATCACAGCTTTAATCCTTAAGGAATTCTTTCAAATAATAGAGTTTAAGCATCTCACTTTGAGACCTTTCACATTGGCTTGCATTTTTTAATATCGTTGGGTAATTTATTGCATTGTGTGTAAGCTACACATTCTAAAGATTTGAGTTCATATTTGGTCATAGAGCAATGCACGCCACTGCTGAACGGGTACGTAAAGTGCATATCTACCTACGCAGGACAAGTTTTCGACAAATTTCTAAAAAAAATGTCTAGTAAAGTTCCTTTGTTTGAAAAACTTTTTTTTTGAACATTGTGAATTATTAACTGGAGAGTGTTGTTTATCATCGGATAATTTAATATCATCATAAATAGAATATCCCTTCACCTGCCCATTTACCAACATAATAGACTTAAAGCTGGGCACGTGCCTCTGTACTGTGCATTACCTTCCTTAATACGGTGTTTCTCAACGCGGGGCGCACGCTCTATCGTGGGGCGATTTGAATGTTTTGGGAGGCAAAGTACAAATGATTCATTATTAAAATTTGCAATCTAAAAATTAACTTTTGTCGATATATTTTTTTGATATTGCACCCGGACTTTTTGAAGAAAAAAAAAGATGGCAACACTAGCCCAAATGTCAACAAGACCCGTATTTAAAAAAAAAATATTATATGAGCACCGCACAATAGTTCCAACTGCTCCCTACCGTCCGGAGCCTGTGAGATTATTACATCCCCGATTGGAGTCTGAAGGTAATAGGGTGGAAAAGAAGATGGAGGAGAGGAAGGTGGGAAGTATCTGGCTATTCAGATCTGGTCATCAAATACGGCTAAAACCATTTCGAGCAACGTTTCGATTGTGAATGTTTGTCTTTCACCAGGGCGATACTGAAGGTATCTACCACTCTATTGAGGTTATAGTAAATCTGTGTGTTTGTGGGCTTGTATAATTATCTATTAGATATTTGTAATTGTTATGAATAAACCCCGCGTGATTAGCTACCCTTTGCAAACATGCAACCTTAATGACATTTTTTACTCTGAACCGAGAAAATTTTTTGGCTAGGTCGCATTTTCCTCTAGAAAAGATCACCATTCAGAATAAAAATATTGCTTGAAATGGCTTTAGCTGGGTTTAGTGACCAGATCTGAATATCCAGGAACTTCCCACCTTCCTCTGCCCCATCTCCTTCCCCTCCCCACTACCTGAATCCTCATAAAATTCCCAATACTCACTGGTTCCAGACGGTTGGAAGCAGTCGGGATTCTTGTGCGGTTCTCACATTTAAAAAAAACGTAATAAAATCATTTTTTTGGGGTGGGGCCCAGCATGTAAATTTTAGAAGCGTTGAAGTTGGGAAATGGCACAAAGAAGATTGAGAAACACTGCCTTAATATGTTGCACGTGATACGGTATTACCTTCCGCTAAGTGGATGAACTACTTGAACCGTGTCAGAGGTACAAACATAATATGCATAATATACGATTAACAAAACTGGGTTGGTTTTGATTAGACCAGTTTCACTCTGTTACCTATAGCTTGACCGGCTGAGAACTCCGTTTTAACCAATCTCATATTTTCTTTTCGTCTCGGTATTGTCCTGGTGAAGGACAACCATTCAGAGTCGAAAAGTTGCTTGCAATAGCTTTAGCAGCGTTTGTTGACCATATGTTAATATTCATGTACTTCCGAACCTTCCCCTTCCCAATCTTATTTCCCTCTCCGCTTCCTTCACCCACTTTTCTGTTGTTGATTTATTTATCTTTATAAAACATAACGCATAAGAGATTGATCGATGTCTATCTCACTGGGAAATTCCTGGGTTGAGACAGACGTAGTTGTAGTGGTTGTTTGTTTTCGTTGTAAAAGTTTGTTGTTATTGTGATTGTTGTTATTGTGATTGTTGTTATTGTGATTGTTGTTGTTGTAGTTGTTGTAATTGTTTGTTATTGTTGTGATTGTTTGTTGTTGTTGTGATTGTTCGTTGTTGTTGTGATTGTTTGTTGTTGTTGTGATTGTTTGTTGTTGTTAGGAGTGTTTGTTGTTGTTGTGATTTCTCTTCGACTAATCCAGTCGAAACCACTTTTTTTTGCAAGGCTTTTCTATTTCACTTAAGAATTGTTTACTAAGTTCGACACAATTTTAACGATTTTTTTCTAAACCACAGAACGAGGTTCGTACTACATTTTTTTTACAGTTTACTCGCTACTCCCCGTTCCAAACATTCCAGTACTTTCATGTTACTCTCTACTAGCGGCTAGAAGAAGTGGCGATTACCGGGTGCGGCAACATAGCGGCTTCGAAATCGCTCCATGTGAATGAGGCTTATCAGAATACTTGAGAAATAATAACACACAATACAGAACGCTTTCCGATTGAAATACGTTGAAAGGGTCATTGATCGAAGCAAGTAGTGTTGAAATTTTCCTGCTAACGAAGTGATTGTTTCGATGTTTGGTATTAAAAAAGAACCGCTCTATTACCGATATGCATACAAAATATTATATAATATACACTAAAGCAGGTATAGTAGAGGTTATTGACCGAGTAAATTTCATCATTATTTATTTGTGTGAATGCCACACGAGTCCGAAATGTCCAAAGCCAGTGAGAATATTGCATCCCCAATTAGGGTATATTGTAAGGATGAAGGTGGTAAGGAGAGGAAAGAGATGAGAAGAGAAAAGTTGGGAAGTACCCGACAATTCAGATCTGGTCGCCAAACACAAAAAACCATTGACGCCAAAAATGACGGTTAATTTAGTTTTTTGGACTCTAATACAGAGATTTCAGATTTTTTTCCTCTTCATCTAGAACGTATAAAAATTGGCGGTATAACTTCTCCAGTGAAAAACATTATGGCTTAAAAACTATATATTCACATAAATCAACAAACGCCGATTCTGAATATATAAGTTTTATTATGTATAATTAATTTTATTTATTTATTCTTTTTTTAAGGTAAATTTATTTATACGTAGAGTTTATAAATAGTTATTTAAAAGTGGACAAAAAATCATCTCATCAAAACGCCTTGTTTCCTCGGTTCCATTGGAACGAGGTCATGCGGTTGTTCGCGCCTAATCTCTTCTCTGTGTAAATTCATTATGTGACCGTATGATGCTTGTGTGACGTCACGCAGTCACCGCTACTTACCGCTCGGATTCCGGCCGCTTTGGCGGGTTTAAAAAAAAGTAGCTTTAAGAATTCATATTTTATTCACTTTTAAATAACGATTTATAAATTCTACGTATAATAAAAGTTATATATTCAGAATCGTCGTTTGCCGATCTATTTGAATACATATTTTTAAAGTCATTATATTTTACACTGGAGTTTCGTATTGCCGTAGAATTTCAAAGATTCTGGAATTGCACAATCTGATCTCTTAGGTAATTCTGATTATTAACATATCGGATGCCTTTTTACACAACACGTTTATTGAGTGCAAAGTAATCAATCATTCACTTCCGTCTTATTTTGTATTGATATATTTTAAAATAAAACACCCGCATTAAAAAGTAAATAATCATCGCCAGATGTTCGTCATTAGAGTCATTAAAGTGAGTAACACTTATTTCGTAAAGGTTTTTTTCTGAAACATCATCAAACGTCGGCGTTTTATAAGCCATCAATCAACGTATGTACATTAGTATAAATTTCTCGTTACGAGAAAGTATTATTGACTTATTCTATTTTACGTTTCCAGGCCATACCACGTACAGTGGCGGTTCGTGGCCTATATTATTGGGAGTACAATCGAAGATTAAAAAAGGAAGAAAAAAAAATCTCATCTATAAATCCCACGTTGCTCTTTTCAATAATTATTCATAGTTTTCCCTGGATCTGAAGGAATTCCATCACATCACCTGCTCCAGAGATTGGCGACCTAGCAACAAGATACAATTTGACGATTCCTTAATGCGTCTGTGGCTAATTAATATAATATGGTAGGTTATAAAGGTGGCTCAAAAAGTTCGCTAGAAATATAATCAATTAATTTTCTGTTTTATTATAAAAAAAATATTTTCCGTTTTTTTATCAGAAAATCAGTCGGGAGGTCGGAACGAACGTTCGCTTTGCCGAGTCACGTTTCTAAAATAAAGATGTAATGAATTTTTATCGATTTCTCCTTACGTTTATGGTTATAAAAATATATTTATTACGAAAAGAGCGCTGGCGTTCGTGAATTCGAAATGCGAATGCTCGACCGATGACATATCAAAAAAAAAAAAATTTTTAAAAAGACGGTTTTTAATTTTGATATTAAAATTTACGTATTTTTTTAGTGTTTTTTTTTATTAAAAATTAGTACTAACTATTTGAGTGACCCTCATCATTTAAAAACAGTGTAGCCACTGAAAAGAACACATTTTTCCCGATGAATTTATTCGAAAATAATTACTGGGTAGGTACTGAAAACTTTTCGATAAATACTAAGGTACCTACATATATCGATATTATGAATTGATTTTCCCAGGAGAACAGAAAATCAAAAGTTGGATATTTTATAAATAATTCATTTTGATATTCTTTTTCTTTTGTAATATATCTGATATTGGTATCAAAATACGCGTATTGACGTAGCGGATCCGGGCATCTCGGTGAAAATTTGAACAGTTAAATCTTGGCTTTCTTTTGCGAGAAAAGGCAAATACTGAAAGCTTTTTTCTGTTTCTTTCCTATAAATACTCAATAAGAATAGCAGATATAGGGTAGGGATAGGGGTAGGGGTAGAAGTAGGAGTAGGGGTAGGGGTACGGGTAGCCGATATGGGTATTAAACTAAGCGTCTCCACCTACGCAACCCGATTTGCGCAATTAAAAATTTGGCAGCAAACTCCTAGGCCCCATTTCCCGAGATAAAGCGAATGTTGAAAGATTATTCTTTTTCTTTTCTTTAAATACTTAATCGTGGTAGTCGTAGGGTAGGAGTTGGGTAGATGTAGGGTAGGAGTTGGATAGATGTAGGTTAGATGTAGGGTAGATGTAGGGTAGGTGTAGGGGTAGGATTAGGAGTAGGAGTAGGAGTAGGAGTAGCAGTAGCAGTAGGAGTAGGAGTAGGAGTTGAAGTAGGGGTAGGAGGGTGAGTATAAATATTTTACCAAATATTCATTTTAAAAATTATTTCCAACACACACACTCCTTGCTTCATCCACATTACAACACATATTCTAAATACACAAACCAATTGCAGGACTGCAATAGGCAAAACCTAGTATATACATGAAGTAAATAAGAGACCAATTGGCATCATAGAGATAACACGGGCTTCAGTCGATTACAAGCGCTCACCGGGTAAGGATCTCCAATGATAACTGCAAAATGCTTATAAGACTGGACGTGTCGTTCTGGAAAATATAGAAAAACCAATGGTGTAACCTTTCATCGGTTTTACCATAATAAGTAATAGTGTAAACAGGCTTTTTTAACGTGAAAAAGTTCCAGGCGCACTTGAAGTTGGCACGCTTGCAACGTAAATGCTCCGGACCACGGCGTCAAAAAAAGTCACCGACAATATTGCATATCTCCAATTATTCCGTCTACTGAGATACTACGGAAATGTTTCTGGAGGGACGAGTGCACTCTTTCAAAGAAATTCTCCGCCACCGCTTGGGAAGCTTGTGGTGCAGAGCACGCCAATCCAAGAATATCATTATTACTGCTATGGCTGCCTGGATGGAGTCCTCCCTGATGGGCCTCTGGAGAGGGGAGACCGTCAAATATCCGCCATAAACATATTGCATTTTGTATTAATTAATATATTATTATTATAACACATGGAACGTATTGCATTGCACCCCCTTACTACCCCTGCATACTTTCTGGAATAAAGTATTATTAACATGTTTCAACAGCAATGCTGTCATCCTCAGGAATATATGAATAAATTAAAAAGTATTATTATTATCATTATAACAAACTTCTGGAGGAAAAGAGCAGGTTTCTCAAAAAATTTTCGTTCCTCCATTTTTTTATAAAACGTTATAGGATATTAAGAAAACACAAGAATAACGACCATTTCTATTTTGAACAGTTCATAATACATATTGAAGAATTTTATAGCTAAAATAGGCGTTAATGGCGGAGAAGGGCCTCAAATCGTCGCCGGCGACACAAATAGGGGTATCTCATATTTAATACATTTCCAGGAGAGCATGAACACTGTTTTTTTTTTGCCGGATTCTTATACGTTTTATTACACGTTTCGCTAATAGTGTTTTAATTAAATGGTAAATATGTGCTATGGTAAATATCAGTATGTACTAATGACCAAAAAGGCACAAATATGCTATATGCATATGCAAATGCATATTATAATCCGATGTCTGCACATCAGTAACCTACCAAAAAAATATGAAAGCGCACAACGTAAAATAAATTATGTCAGATGACAAGAAAGAGGAAACAACTTATCACTAGTAACTAGTAATGAATGCGTGTGTAGAGAAATTTAGTCATGTCACACCTGCAGAGATGGGATCCACGACATAATGGAGCTGATGACAATGACGCGAGGGCGATGTGCAACACAGTTTTCAACACAGTGTTACGACGCGTTAGACGAGATTACCATCCTTTTGCTGGTTGTACAGTCAATAATATAATATAATGGATCGTGTTTTGTGGGTCGTCCGCAGAGTGTCGTACATAGCCCTGCCAACTAGAGATTTGATACGACCATAGATAATAGCAAAAAAGTGAGATATCCTACATCCTACTTGTTAGATTAAAACACTCATTGTTAACACTGATTATATTTGTGATAAATAATACAATGGTCTAGCAAGGTTGAATATCTGAAAAGTAAGTTAATGGAGGCTGTTTTTGAATGAGAATTTCGTGAGAAAAGAAGAAGGAATAGAAAGATACAGTAAATTCAGGAAAGTTGCCTATTAATTGGTTGAGTTCACACTGACATAATGGCACAATCACATACTAAATTGAACTATGAATGGTTAAAACAAAGAATAACATTAAAATCAACATTACTAATAATCCAATAAAATGATCTTATCATTGGCACTGAAAAGTGAGCATTAGACAAGGGCGGTTTCATTCGCAGTAGTGAATCTATTTAGTCTGATTCACCTGGTACTGTGATTTTTTTCCCCATTTAATTCATAAAAAATTATATAGGGTGATTTTGTCAATTGCAAATTGCGCTTGTGTTGGAAATAACATATTTTAAAATAAATTTAACACGAAAAAAAAACAATATTACTCACCTAGATAATAAATAATACGAAAAATGTATAAACACCTCAATGTTGTAAATAATGGTTTCGTTTTTAAAGACAATTTTGCGAGCCAAATAAAGATGTGCCCTACCGAGTACGGATTACTTTGGAAATTCACACCCGACTAGTAAAAGTGAGAGCATTTTCCATTGAAATACCGGACGTCTGTGCTCCAAAGATTGCAATCCGTTTGTTAAGATAGGAGAATCTATCTTTCTGCAGTCAAGGTTTTTTTCAAATATTTTGGAGCTCCCGATCAGAGGTGGCTCGCAAATTCTACAGTGGGGCGCACTTGCGTTTTGTACAGGGTCAGCAGTTGTGTAATAATAATAATAATAATAATCGGATGATTTTTATAGCGCCGTTTTTGTGAAAAATCACCTCAAGGGCGCTGTACAAATCTTATTTCCTATTCTTACATTATTCCTATATTACATCAATTACATTTTTTTTGGACAGGCTATCATTACACATTATTTATAAACCATATAAAGAGATGCAGTTAAATTATTAAAACTAAATACGGCTTGATCTAAGTTTTCATACATGTTAAATTGAGAAAAAAAAAAGCTAAAGCTAACTGTATTTATTCATATACAATATTACTACATGTTTTGTGAGCGATGCTCACATCTTCAGGTATCAATGTATACTATAGTATACTATAGTATAGTATACAGTATACATTGATGTTTCGTGAGCGATGCTCACATCTTCAGGTATCAATGTATACAGTATACTATACTATAGTATACATTGATACCTGAAGATGTGAGCATCGCTCACGAAACATGTTGTTATATTGTATATTAATAAAGTGATGTATACAAAGTTATTTTGTTTTAATTAAAATGTATTTATTCCTTACGATATATTGCAAAACGCTAATACAAATGATAGGAGTTATGTGAAGTTGGGCGGCGGGTGAGGACGGGGGCCGGGGAAACTGATCCATATCCATATCCAATCTTCTTTGTCTTTGTTGGTGACGCCCTGGGCGGCCTGACGGGACGCTTGGTGTTGGTCTGCCCGTACGCCAGGTAGCGCTTGTCGGCCGGCTTCAGGATCTGGAAAGAACACACCAGCGTGTCGTCCATTTCTCGCCCCAGCCGGTGGTGTCCTTGTCGGGGTCGGACCACAGCAGGTCGCAGAGCAGCCTGGTCGGCACGTCCGTGGGCCGCATGATGCACCGGATCTGCTCTGTAGACTGGAGGTCAGAACTCAGGTCGCCGTGACAGCAGAAGATCTTCTCGTCAAATGTCTTTTCCTATTGCGCCTTTCTCGGCAGCCACGAAATCTAATTTTACGGGTTGCGGTTGTGGTACAACGTTCAAGGTTATACAACGATGTCTTTGCAGATATTAAATGGTCCAAAATAACACATTCACCATTAAGTTTGCGTTGTGTAGCCCGGTCGTTTACGATATTGTTTACAATCACCATAGTTCAAAGAATAACATTGTAAATCATCCATTCACTCTGGACACTTCACTAGGCTTTTAACAGGCAAAGGTCGTTTAACAAGCACATGTGGCGAACGCTTTCGACCGATGACCGATGCTTTTGGGTTAATTTAGAACAGCGTGACAGATTTGAACTTAAAATGTTTGGGTTTTTATTTGATTTTTTATTATAAACTTGATTTAAGCCCGAAACGGCCACACTAAAATTACATGATTTTTATAAATGTAACCTATAAATTATTGCGGTTATTTTACGCTATTTTAACACCGGAAAAATTAAGGACTTCCGAATATTTCCCAGATAAACTGTAGCGCTTATAAAAAGCTGCCGGCTGCTACGAGAGCGCCAAAATACTATTAAAGTAAAATACTATTAAAGTGTACTATTAAAGTGTACTATTAAAGTATCTCCGGGCCCTGCACAGTACGCCCAGCTTCTGATAGGCTGGTACACACTAAAAAGTATATCCTCTCTATAATCAATCTTTGTAACAATCCACAAATCGATCTAAAGAAATGCTTTGTTCTGGTTCTTCTAGAGGCAACTAAATCATTAAAAAATGACTACTAAATTGGGATGAGCCACACCAGAGGCATCGGCGGTTGGACTACGCATACTACCGGTGATCGATCTGCAATACCAGAGGGCAATGACTGGAGAGGACGCGAGGAGGTACACGCCTCAAATGGCTATACTATCGCCTGTACCTATATCGGACTACTAGTTTAGATTACTAGTACACTCATCGATGCTATTTCTAGAACATGGTATTACTATTATTACATGGTATTATTATTACTTAATTTTTTATCTAATACTAGTACACTGGTCGATGAGTACACTACAGGCAGTAAGTAGTTGATAATAATAATAATTGGATGATTTGTATAGCGCCGGTTGTGATAAAATTACCTGCTAGGGTTTATCTCATTATGTAAAAACAGATACAGAAACATACTTACCTGCACCTGGCAGGTCATTCCAGATTAACACGTTTTAGCTTGGGAAGATAATATGATTTTGCACGCACAGGACACAATATTAAAAAACACTGTTTTATTAATATCTGTTATTAATATTATATTAATTAGAAGGTTAGTGGCTAAAGGAGAGTTGATATTTATTTTAAATACTAATGTGTTTTTTTTCCGAATTTAGGACTACATGGAGAACAAATTTTTAAAATGACCGAAAAAATCTTTAAAAAATGAAATTGGGTTTAACTGTAATTTTCGATGATAATTATTTTCATTTACAATGTCGTCGATTATGAAAAGTTTTAATTTTTTTCCGTAAATTACTTTGGGAAAGTACTAATTGGCTAGCTTCGTTATGTAAATTAGGTATGCAACTGTACCCTGTACCATTGATGGATGTGACTTTTCGACGAGATGAGTTTTAAGCTTAATTGGGTTTTTAATCAATTTTAAATTGCATGTGGCATTTTATTCCAGGCTTTGGGGCCTGACTCGCAGAAAGCAGGCTCACCGAACAGAGTATCTGGTGTGCGGTTTGGATCCTTCAACCTTCCGATAGCCGATGACGTCGCTGATCTAAGAGTTTGCACAGTTCCAATAGGTAAGCCGGAGCAATTCATTATTTTATGAGGCCCGGCCTAATGGTCATAAATACATTCACCCAACTAAATGGATCTAGGAGCAATCTAGTTCGACTTTCTAACGAAATAAACAAACAAGTATTGGGCAGGCTGACCCACAGAAGAGATAAACCGATAGAAACGCGTCGTGGGTGTGCCTGTTTGACCGAATTAAGGTAATGTTTATCTTACTTCTGGTGGAATTAAACAAACATTTTAAAATAGGGAAAATATTTTAATTGAAGATACCATCAAATTTATTAGCCGGTCTGAGGCCTAGGAGTCGGAAGGTATCAAATAAATTGGCGACATTAGTTTTCTTATAAGTACGTACAGATCTCCCTTCAAGAGAATTCCTGTTCGGTGAAGCTAGCTACATTTCACTGCTTTCTAATATAATTTAATATTATTTTTAATGTTTAAATTATTATTTCTAATGTTTAAATCATTATTTATAATGTTTAAATTATTATTTCTAATGTTTAAATCATTATTTATAATGTTTAGATACTTTCCCTGCTTTTCGGGAAGCGCTAAAGAAAATTATTTAGGCTTCTCCCGATCCGGCTCACCAACCAGTTGGTGGGCAAGCACTTCCACCGCTAAGACCTGGACAAACCTCACCCCGAGAACCCGAGCTCCCTTGCTAAGTTTTTATTTAAATAAATTTAAATAAAAGTCCAATTCTTAAATTATTCCCAATAAACAAAGTACACACCCTTCCCGGTCACATCACCAATTTACCGCTTCATATGAAAAAAAAAAATTATATAAGTTAGTAAAACATTTATTTGAGTAATGTATTTTACGCCTTTGACTATTTGTGTAAATAATAATGTATATTACTGTTTTTTTTGTTTAAATGTCAAATCACTTCAACGTAATTTCAACAAAAAATAAATAATACTCAGACGCCTACGCAAACGGCTGTTTTTTTCTGTTTTCCCGTGATGCTCTTACTGCCTACCTACTCGCAAGCAAAACATTATAACTAGTATTTCTGTCACCAATGACCATCTTTTGGATCTTTTTGTTTGCTCTGTTTTTATGCTTAAACTTTAAAAAGCTTAATTTTTTATGGGCTTTTTATATTATCAATGTACGTCAAGAGCGTTGCTGTACATTACATTTATTGACTAATCATATTGCGGAATATTGTGCTCCAGTGTGGGCTAGAAGCGCACATGCACAAAAGATCGACGTGCAACTAAATACTGCTATGCGCACGGTGAGTGGAACACTTCCCTCCACCCACTACAATGGTTCCCTATCCTCTCGAATACCACACCGCCCACTGTACGACGAGACAGCAACCCTCAGGGAATACATAAAGGCTGTGAATAGTAATATTCCACTCCAAGATGACCTTGCAAACCTCCCAACCAGTCGTCTGACGTCCAGGAAACCTTTTTGGATTGAAAGGGAAATACTGCTTCTATCGAGAAACTCCCCGCAAGGGTCGTGGCGAATTCGGCGGCAGACCTCGATCGTGAAAAACAAGCACCTTGTTGTAGACCTTACTATCAAACTGCCAGGGTTCTCTCTCCCTCGGAAGATGTGGAACTCGTTAAACCGCATCCGGTGCAGTCACAGCCGTTGTGCGTAAATTATGCATAAATGAGGCCTAGAGGATTCCAAACTTTGTGAATGTGGACATATTTAAACAACAGAATACATCGTAGAAGAATGTTCTCTTCATCAGTTTCCCTATGACACATCTGTGCTGAACCAAGTGACTCCCGATGCCATCGATTGGGTTAATAACCTCAGCATCCCACTATGACCTCCACTATACGAAGAAGAATAATTAATCAATATACATAAGCTGTCGCAAAGATACCGGATTTAGAACCCGAGACCTATAGGTTACGAGCCAAGGAGCCTGCCGCTCTGTCAAATGCAATGTCAAAGGCATCGCCACCTTCATGAGGGACAAATGTGGTAAATAAATACACAAGCCATTTGACAAGGTTGCGTTTGCGTGACATTTGTCACATCGACAGACTTTCGTGTGACATTTTTTTATCACACGACGTGTCATAAATAAATCATATGACTTATTAAAGAATATGATTTCAAGTGCCAAGCGAGGCACGACATTTTTGTGAGTTATTTGAACGGTTGAATATTTGAAATGATTTTATCGTATTGTATACGAAGCTACGTCAACTTTGTGACACGACAATATACTACCGGATTTAGTACATGACGTGAGATTGTAAAAAATCTTTAAAACATTGCAAGGAAGAACCAAATTATATTTCGATGCCATGTACCATAATAACAGAAATCATCATAAATCATTAGTATTGTTATCGTTGAATTATTCCCAGTAGGTCTCGCAGGTATTACAAGTGTATCGGACAGCAGAGATTTATTACATAAAATTTTATAATATAAATAATTAGGGAATTTATGTTTATCTGTTCTTATGTACCTCTACAAGGTTAATTTATTCGCACAACGTAAGCGTAAGACCTTAGTAATTATTTTTCGACTTTATGATGCATTAGCAAATATGTCCCTCTGTTCCTTTGGTATCCCATGCATTCCTGTAGAGACAAGAATAATTGCCGCATATTATAACATGAGTAGAAACTATTTAAATATTTTTTAGGCAAGGGGGAGTGCACTTGAAGGGATCCGTGTTGTAGGATGGAGGAAACACAGACTGGCAAAAAATTCCTAAGCTGAGCTGTTGAACATAAAAACAAGTCGTAGTAGCGACCCATTCTCGACCAATGTTGGGCGCGCATTTGACGTGTTTCTAAACTGTGCACCGGTGAAGGGATTAATGATGCTGGTTCCTAAAAGCAACTTCCATTGAAATGCCGGTAGAACAAGAACAGTATTACCACATCTGTGGTCTAAACGTCTAAATATAGGAATGAGTTTTGGCTGTAATGAAAATGATTAAGAATACAGAAAAGTAGAATACTTAACCTGCTTATTCTTCCCAGCAGAAAAACTAAATATATAATTTTGTTTTGAAGAGTTTATTTATTTGCTACCAGTTTCGACACATCCTAAACTAACATGAATTAAACAAGTACAGAAATAAGCAGACATTAGGCGAGGGTAGTGGGAGCGAGAGTGGTGATTTGGAAGGGGGGGGGGGGCGGTGGAAGGAGTCAAAATAACAAGGAAACATGGTTAGCAAAGGTGATTTACAGGGTGCTATTATTTTGTTTGTGGATAAAACTCTTCAAAACAAAATGTGTAGAAATTGTTGCATACTTAATGAGGAAGAAATACAAAAAATACTAAATATATAACTTAGCCCTTAGTGGATTTTTATTGAGAAACAAGACAAAATAAAAGTATATTTTAACAATATCATGATGAAATCTGACATAACACATGGTGTAAAAGGCCAACACCGGTAAATTCCAAGTAGAAGATACTGGAATTGATTATATCAAATTATATAACTTATATTGCAAGATAATTGCCACTACATCGGTGATGCACAACCCGCGGCGCGCGAACTCTTGTTCATCCCGTAAGCCTTGTTGTCCCGCCCACTTGGCTAAAAGTTTGCGGTAGATATGTTTTTTTTTAGTGGGTTCCGTTCTATAAGGGTAAACTTCCAAATGTAGTTTCTGAAAACATATAAGTAACAGAAGAGGTTTTGATATTTATTTTCTTGTTTAATAGCAATCGTTCGAAATTACAGATTTGCTATAATTTATGTACTGCTTTTGGGAGCCATCTCTGGGCTGGAGGTACAAAATACCTGACAAACCCGCTTGATTCTGTACAAAAGAGGGTGGTTCGTCTGATTGACAATCCGTTGTTAACAGACTGGTTGCCATTTCTATCTAATGCACAGACGCAATGTGGGTATTCTATCGTAACAAACGGATTGCAATCTTTGGATCACAGACGTCAGGTGGGAATGCTGTCCTTGTTCTACCGATAATTTAATGGAAGATGCTCTGAGGAATTAACGTCTTGATCCCTTCCGGCACCGGTACACAGTCGGGAACCAGGCCAAACGCACGCCCAACATTTGCACATGGTTGACATTTGTCACGCGAAAACGGGTGGCATCTACGACCCGTTCTTGTGATCAAGAGCTCGGCTGTGGTATGATCTGCCGGACTCTGTGTTTCCTCCCTCCTACAATATGGGTCTCTTCAAGACCCAGGTTCACTCCTTCCTATCCTCTAAAAGACCCTCCACACAGCATCCCCAAATACGATATAGGCCTCAAGGGAAATTATTTCCCCCAGGGCCTCCTGTGTGGAGTTATTGTAAAAAAAATGGTGATTCTGTTATACAGGTTTTACAATGGAGCCTGCTAGAAGGAACTAGCAGCATTGATCCCCAGAGCACGAGAGGACATACGCAAAACTCGACGAACTCGAGAGGAACACCCGTTCACAGTTGATGTCAGTTTCAAGAGAACAGGTCGATTCTCCGACTCATTTCTTGTAAGGCGGCTCGAATGCGGAACGAGCTACCGGCATCTGTTTTTCTTCTATCATATTATAATCCGGGCCTATTCAAGATCCGCATTAATAAATCCCTTCCTACAGCCCCTACCTTGACCAGCCTCATAACGTTGCCCAGCCGGGTGGTGATATTCAGTTCCCCTATATTTAAACCGTACAGACAGTGGCGCTCTTGAGAGGTGTAACATTTATATATATATAGTTTGACATGGCTAACTTTGCAGTCGGTGGTGTTGCTAATCTACTGAAACGGTAAAAAAATATAAATATATATGTATATATATATTTTTTTAAATTAAAAATTAGCCGCCTAAATTATTTCAATATTTTAGAATGATAAAAACCGACAGCATTTATACGTTTGGCCAAGGGGAAAAATTTCGATGGTTTATGTATATTTTAGATGTATAAAATTTACCGTTTCAGTAGATTAGCGACACCACCGACTACAAAGTTAGCCATGTCAAACTGTATATGCCTACCCTACTCCCTGCGGCCGGCGAACAAATTAAAAATGGATAAATTGCCCCTCCGGTCAAAAACGTAGTGCATCACTGCACTACATAATTAAGTACCTGCACAGCGGAAAATCGTAATAATTATGTTTGCCTTAGACTATTTTGTACGGCTTCAAAATACGATGAGCTGGTATAGAAGTAGTTCTACATATAAAGATACATTTTACGCAAGTGACAAGGTTAATTTTGCAGCTAGTGCAGATTTAGTCCATACAAAATAGAATAGAATGAAAAAATAGTCCTACAATACGAAAATTAAAGTTTACGCAAGAAACAGATTTTTTTTTTAATATGAAAGGTAACAACTTCAGTAATTAATTTACTTTGATAACAACCTAAAACACAATGATCACAGAAAAAAAAACTATTGATTTTTGCAAAATAATATTCCTTACAAATTCGGTGTTCACAAATCCCATGGTCGCTGCGCACCCGGGGAGCTAACGTACTTCTAAGGGTTTGAACCCTTCCACGATCTGCCACTGAAGCTCCACGAGTATGGGATTGTTTGAACTATTTCTTAGAACAAACAGTCCCATAGACGCTGAATTCAAAACGCACGCGTGGGATCCATTTACTCTCGAGCAGTATTACTACTGACGGGTGGATTTTTTAGCACGGGATATGATTACTATCCTGTCTTGAAACGCTGGATTACCTTTATATTTATCTATTTTACATTTTTATTGTTCCCTAAAATTTTCCCAATTTAACAAGGCAGTTTTAAAATGGCCTTGAACGCCGAAACAGCTGTTACAATAATAAAAACTAAAAATACTTGCAGAAATTAATAAAAACATTATTAAATTTTATTTACAAACATTTAAAAAAAAATTAAATGGTGTTCAACGAATTAAACACAAAAACAATTAATAAACAAAAATATCATCTCCAACTGGACCGATCCGCCTATACAACTAATTTAAGACACGCTGTCATTTCATAACAAATAACGATGAACTACAAACTACGTAGACCGAAATGTACCACTGTCGTCCATGTTCAAAGGTGGGAAGATGATTGAACACCTCCATTTCGCGCCAAACTGTTCAAATCATTTTGAAAAAAATATTTAATAGTAAAATTTAATAATTAATGATAACTCATTACGACCATATGTATATTTGCCCCCGTGTCTCGTTTCTCCCGACTCCTTTACCCGGGCTGAAGGGTGTAGTATTCTACGCAGCTTTTAAGCAGGAAAACGACGCCCAGTCGTATTTCTATTTCGTTCTAACTCATTATTCTATGAATGTCTATCTTTGTCATACATGACCAGTTTTACTGGAAACGTGGGTGTATTTTTTACATTGCCGCATTTTGTATAAATATTTGGGACAATAACAAGTCATTGAATTTTACCATATTTTTTTCAATAATATATGCTGCATTGTCAACCTGTCAACGTTCCAAATAAAATTTTGAAATCATGAATATGATTTCTCAAAAATGGAGAAATCTACGATGATTGTAATAAAAATGAAAAGTCTTATTAATCTAGTTATTAAATGGGATAATTGCTCACCCATATGCAAAAGGGTTCTTGTATCATAAAGCTGGCTATATCAGCCATCTGTTTTCCCAGGGTCCTGGTCTCATTGGAAAACCTGGAATTTCCCGCTGTCTGGAGCAAGATGGTAAGATCGCTGGCCTTTATTTCCTCGCCGGTTTCGCTCAGGGTGGCATTTACCTTCCACCCCGGGTCACTGGTCACATTTACGGCATGATACACCGACACTGACAACAATAGCACACTTAGAACCGAATAAATCTTCAGATTTGGCAGGGGGATGCGATCCAAAAATGTCACGGGCATCTTGACACGAAAATAACACGCGAAAAGAACGAATCACTTGGAGAACTGCGCCGTTTTCATTACACGTCAATTTTTTTAAAATTCGTACGAATACCACGGCACCAAATATTTAAATATGATTATTATTACTGTACACAGGGAGGAAAATGACTAGAACGGATTTCAAAGCGATAAGTGCGATTGAGGCCGCGGCGAAAATCATCTGACGTTTATTTCAGTATGGCGGCTTTGTTACCAAGGCAAATTGTTACGATATTACCTCCTTCTTTCCTACTACGCAGCTGCCATCTAAATTACACAGAGCGCGCCGCTGTGGCGCCGACGAGCATTAAAGGTGCGAATCTTTACTAGTACTGTTTCGAAAAAATGTCTCGTGTTGCCATCCATAGATGGCACTGTTAATAACAAAGTTAACAAAGTCGCTGAATATTATGCCGCGAAAATTATGTGCAAAATCAAAATAACATGTTTTTTGTAACTGTGATTGTGAATATTTTGGGGAGCACTAAAAATTCTTTGATAAATACAGTGTTTTACCTTATTTCAGTTAACATTATCATAGTGTTTAAAATAAATCAGCGATAATATTAATATTATATAATTTAAATAATTTCCTGGCGTTGGATTTTTATTTACTACGCAAAAAATAATACGGTGGTGTATTTTTGTTTTGCACGATTGCGATTGGTTCGCATTCTCATCATAAATAAAACAGAATTTTAGAAGAATATTATTATTCATTAATAATTTACTTTTTTATATTATTTTCGCCCTACGTAAAATGCTCTCTTACTTATTTGTAAATATGTACTCGTGATTTCAGTTATAAACAATCCTAAAAGATAAAGAGTTTATTATAAATAGAGATTTAAAACACAAAAAGTAACCTAAAATTGCCTGAGATGTTCTATTTTGAAGAATGACGCGCTATTTATAAATGACAACATCTCCACATAATCTGTCAACTCCGTTGGACGCGCAGCCGTACGATTTCACTTCATCATTCCAGACATTCATTCCATTACTGATAACATTATCACACCGAGAATACTTTTTTTTAATATTCAAAGACCCAAACAGCGCCGATACTTTCCATCGCAGCGGAAGATAAATTATCGTCACTGACAAGTTAGCCTATTCGTTGAAACGTGGTCCAACAATACGCCGTGTTTAATTCGATCATCGCGTGGTCTGTTCGTTTGTTATTGTAAAAGTATCATATATATTGTAAGTACATTACATTAATATATTAATAAATCTAACTAAAGCAAAGTGTCGATATCTTTTGTGAATACATAGGGAAAACAAGGTTGTTTTTTGACAGATCGACAGTGGTGCCGCGGTATAAAATGGAAGCGAATCAAGATATGAAGCGCGCGTGCGCTGCTTCTGTCATTGTGCAAAATAATTCCGTCGTTAGTCCAGAGATGTCGCTACACGCACTACGTATGGAAGATGGTAAGTTTTAGATTTTGCAATAAATAAATTAAAAATATCTTTCATAAAAATATGAAGCGACATGCACAACATACAATCGAAAATTAAAAAATATTACATTAATTTTATCACGCTTTTCGTTCTTGTGTTAAACAGCTCGGCTGTGGAATGATTTACCGGCCTCTGTGTTTCCTCCCTTCTACAACATGGGTCTCTTCAAGACTCAGGTTCACTCCTTCCTCTCCTCTAAAAGACCCTTCACACAGCATCCCCAAAGATGATATAGGCCTAGAGGAAAATTGTTTCCCTCAGGGCCTCCGGTGTGGAGTTACTGCAAAAAAATAATAAAAAAAAAATTGTCTCAGGTGAGAATGCCTCTTAACCCCTTGACGCATAGTGGTATCAAAAATAACCCACCTTTTTTTATATTTTGCTGCATGGTGGGTTGTAATTTATACCACTTCGAAAAATTGGAACCACTTGAAACATAGCGGTTTAAATTATGTCCCGCCCACTCCAACGGCTTACTATATCGGCCAATAGATGGTACGTACTTACTTTTCGAAGTTTTCGAAATTCTGTGCAACACAAGCATTTTTTTGTTTCAAATCTTGTGCATCGGGCTAACGAATGTATGTGTGAATAATAATAATAAAAAGAAAGTGTGTCGAGAGATGGTGTGGAGAAGTGTAGAGAAGTTATGCAATTGAGAATTGTAATTGAATATGAATAAAAGTTTAAAGATAAAACAAGTGTAGTTTTAAAGTAATTTATATCACGCTAAGAAAATTTAATAAATTTGTTTTCTATGTAGGTAAAGAATCGTGAAAGTCTATTCATTTTTCTTTGTCGGTATATGTTGTGATCGCGCGAGTTCTTTGCTGCATTAGTGTTAACTTCTACATGAAGAAGCATAGTGTGCCTGGTACGCCTCGTTGATAGTCGTACATTTAAACCGACGAGGGGTGATTATTATTTAAAAAAATGTACTCAATTTTTAATTATTAATTATTTTTGTTGAAATTTAAAAACCTTATTTTAATATTCAATCATTCTAGAAAATAATATTAACATAACCTAAACGAAACATGAAGACGGAAAAAAACGACAGAAAATAAAGAGATTTCAGTCGCATCTGGGATATCATCATCAAGATAGCTGCTAATATGGGATTAAAAATGGAAAATAATATTGACAAATCTTGAATTTGAGACATGATATCGATGAAGATGACATATACTGAATTGATCTCATTAGCCAAGTTGGTTAAGCGGTTGCCCCGGATAGGCAGAGGTCCTGGGTTCGAGTCCCAGGTGCGACTGAAATCTTTTCTATTTTCTGTCGTTTTTTTCCGTTTTCATGTTTCATTTAGGTTATGTTCATAACATTTTCTACAGTGATTAAACAAGTATACAATACATTATGCATTGTATTCCCGAGAGTTAAGAAACTCATTGTGGGATTACATGCACAACAACCTGCAGTACGGTTTTTAGAAACATAATTAATATTTAAAATACACAATTAACATTTACTACATAATTTGCATTTGTAATAAAGACATATCAGTGGTACATTATAATATAAGTGTACAGAGACACTTATTATAAATAAACACATCACTGGTACAGTATATAGTTATACTTATTACAGAGACACATTACAGCAACTTACTTTGAAACCTTCAACATTGGATTGCATTTTTAATATCGTTTAGCAATTGCTAAACGACTATCAATTTTATTATTTAGCGGATTATATAGAAACCATTTTTTATATGAATGCCCCAAGATATTATACAAGATAAGTTATACAAGAGTCTCAACTGCTCCCAACCGTCTGGAGCCAGTGAGACTATGGCATCCCCAATTGGGAAATGTTGTGAGGCTGAAGGTATTGGGAAGGAGAAGGAGAAGGGGAAGAGGAAAGTGAGGAAATACCTGACTGGTGCCATTTCAAGCATCGTTTCGATTCTGAATGGTGGTCTTTCACCAGGGCGATACTGCGAGTATCTTGCACTCTGATATTGTTTGAATTTTCGTAAAGCCTGACAAAAATCATTTAGACTGGTACCAAAAAATTGGCTTGAGTTAACAAGTCTCGACATTCTGGACAGTGGAGAATGGTACCCGTAATTAGTAATTAGTATGCAATTATTCATCGTTGCTGTCTCCGGCGGGGAGTGTTGAACTGGATGAGTGACAACAAAGAAGGTGAGTCAATAATACGCTGAATAATTTTGAAATGTAAAATTATAAATTGATATCGTATTTCATCCAAGTTGCATTGATCTTTGTGAACTTCTACAGTCAATACGATGCAGACGGTCTAATCATAGTAATTTATTGTATTAACACACTTCAGTCGCGTGCTTGCATTAAAAAATAATAAACACTCGCGTCATTCTAATACTAATATAAGGCTATTAGGCTGGATTCGAGTGACATAATGTAATATCATATCACTGATATGTACCACGATATTTATATAGTGATATTTATTGCCGACATAAATATCAATAATATTTATATTCCCGCATTTCTCTTCTAATTCTTGTTCCTTATTTAATTTTACTAAGATGGGTCTTATGTTGAAGGCGAGGGGGGGGAGAAACACAAATGTTAACCGTGTATAAAAGTTAGGCGCGCGTTTGGCATGTTTCCCAACTGTACACCGCTGCCGAAGGGATCAATGACGTTAGTTCTTCAGAGCATCTTCCGTTGAAATATTGGTAGAACAGGGACAGCACTCCCACCCGATGCCTGTCCTCTAAAGATTGCAATCCGTTTGTTGAGATTGGCGAATCTACCACCGGATCACCCGTTTCTGCACATGTCAGCATCCCCGAAGAAGACATCCAGAGAAAAATGAGATGCAAATAGCCATTTTTCAATACGAGAATTATGATAATATTAATGTTAATAATTATTATTATTCTTTGAGTCAAATTTTCTAAAAAGGTTAATATTTTTATTACTTATGTTTAGTTATGGTTTACTATGTGTGTCGGACGTCTGGGCCTCTTGATCTATTCCAGAATAATGTATTAATATAATGATATAGTCACTAAACATAAACACTTGTACGGGCCGGGACCAAGCGAAAAATAAATGTTTGATGTTCACTGGCCCGGCTCCGCTAGTCAAAAGACACGTTACCCTTTCTGCAAATAATGAAATATATTGTTCAGGTGGTGGGGAGTGCCCCGTCACTACCTTTTTTACAAATGACAAAATAAACGAAAAAGGGAGGCAACGTGGTGCGAGGGAGATAGGTGTTGTCGGATAAACTTTCGCGACGCTACCGGCACGGAAATTTGCCGATAGCGACGCGAAATCCCAACCAGATCGGAAAAACGGCTATTTGTCAGTCAGCCAGCAACACTCGCCCCGACAAACACTTCTCTACCACGACTGCCCCACCTGGCTCTGCTTCTACCTACTCGCTTTCTTCTTCATTCTGACCACCGCTGCCCCTGGATCCATACCCTCGCATCAACCAAAGGATTTTTTACAAATTTGGAAGTTTTGCACAAAAGGGAGTCTTGTCCAATATGAATAGAATAAAATTATGTACGGTAAAGCTCATCCTTGGTTTGTCATTTCACATTCTAATCACAAAATCGACCGGCCATAGATTTGGAACGTTTTGGTGAGCTTTGATAAATTGAAACTTTGAAAATTATTGGAACTATGGAAACTAACTTTAGAAAAAATACATTTTTACTGGTATTTAAGTTAGAGCATCATTATAATCGTTACGATTGGAGTTAGTTCCTCATTTGTATTTTCTTAAATGTATGATGAATTTTGATAAATTAATCGGGCGTTTCTTTTTTTTATTATTTGTTGCTTATCTTCATATCAACTTATCCGTAGAATATTCCTCATAAATCATGGTGGATTTATTTATATCTAATTAAATGGTACTATCTCTTCAAACCTACCAAAAACAATACCTAGCAATCGTACACAAATAAAAAAGTAAATTACATATTATTCTACCTTGGTAGGTACTAAATAACACGAAATATCCCAGACTTATCATTAGATATCATAATGAAGATGCTAACGTTATTATCTGTAATCCCTTAATCTTTAAAATGAAGATAAAATCTGATAACAGTAATTTGAACGAAAGATAAAATATTAACTTATTTCTCTTGTAAACATTTTCAGCAAAATATGACCTTGCGAAAGGTACCAAGTACTTACCTATCTACTGTATTAATTATGCCCAAAATATTTGGCAGTATTATTACCTCAAGGTTTAACGTCTTATCTACACGGCACTACACTATGTTCGCTATTATACTGCCACCACTAAAAATTACACACTTTGTAGCCTGCTAACGCAAGCAACAATACAAATAATATTCGTTTTTGTAAATTCTCTACGGAGTGTTAGGAAAATATCTTAAGTTTCCCGCAGAGCCAGTGAGACAATGGCATCCCCAAGTGGGGTATGTTATGAGGTTGTAGGGTACGGAGAGGGGAAGCAGACGTCGAAGAGGAACGCAGACACGCACCTGGCTATTCAGATGTCGTCACCAAACACGGCTAAAGCCATTTCCAGCCACGTTTCGATTCTGAATGGTGGTATTTCACCAGGGCTACACTGAAAGTATCTACCACTCTGAAACGTGCTGCATATATACTACATATATCATTTTAAATTAATGAATTGTGAGATAACACAAATTAATCAAATATAATTTACTTGCTCACGCCGGGATTTTAACCCGCGACCTACGGATTCGTAGCCGAAGATCGTAACCACTCAACCACGGAGGCCGTAAAAAGGTCGTGGCTCAACGACAGTCGGCAGGCTGCCATGCCTTAATATGTCAAAATGGAGATGTTATCTCCCTTTGTTTCTATTATCTATGAAATATTTCGCAACCTTTAACGATAATGATAGTCCAATTAATGTCAAACTATTATAATATGTGTTTCCTAAATAGATTTTGATGTTATATTTATAAAATGTGTCACATAATATGATTGTTTTCTTGTTTTTATTTGCCATTCGATATATTAATTCTGTTTTAGTCACATAAATATATCTAAGTATGCGGTTATTATTAGAATTTATAACGAACTAGCTGACGAAGGTGGCTGTTGCTAATAAAGCACTAGATTGGTTCAGAACTTGTCTTAGGAATAGAACACAGAGAGTAATTATTAGTTCAAATAAATCTTTTGTACATGGTGTTCCTCAGGGTAGTGTTCTAGGTCCAATTTTATTTTAAACGTACATTAATAACCTTTGTAAATTATCATTCTTGGGTTCTTCAGTTGTATTTGCAGATGATACTGTTTTGGTGTTTGCTGGTGATACTTGGGATGAAACTTATGCTAAGTGTGAGTCAGGATTAAAGACTGTTTAAAAGTGGCTCGATCAAACCTTTTAACTTTAAACACGCAAAAAACTAAATATATTACTTTTAGCATTTCCTACTCAAGTCAACCCTCTGTGGGCCGTACCTTAACAATGCATTGTTGTACACGAGTGCAATTGTCAATCTTTGGAAAGAGAATATAATATCAAATATCTTGGCTTAATTATTGGTAAGAATTTAAAATGGAACTATCATATTACTGTATCAACAAACAAAATAAAATAATGTACAAGAAATGTTTTTTTTTATTTTTTATATTCATCACACTTCTTATACAGTGAAAGTAAAATTATTACAGTAAGGCAATTGTACATAATACAGGCTCTCTGTAATTTTTTTAAACAATATTGATACTGACATAAGGTCACAACAAGTGCGCAATACTAGAATGGGTTCTTCTCTAATGTATCATCTGGCAAATAATAGAACGTCATTTTGATAAAGGAGTTTTTATTGTAAAGCTCCTGTGTTATATAAAAGGCAATTTCTATTTTAGCTGAGAGTGGTGATTTCGCTTTATCCACGTTATCCCTTATGTTGTAATCAATGTTGAAACTTATGTATGCTCGATATAATCATTATTATTTACTTATTATTATTCATTACTATTTACTTCTTATAACCTACTTTTTACTATTTACTTATTATTACTTACTTATTACTATTTACTCGAAAAAAAATTTATTACCTACGTATTATTTACTTATTACCATTTAAATAATTTTATTTACATATTTTTATTTACCTATTTTTATTATTATTATTATGTACTTATTACTATTTACATAATTTTATTTACTTATTATTATTTACCTATTTTTATTATTATGTAATTATTACTACTTACTTATTAAAATTGACTTAATATTATTTATGTTTATTATTATATGCTTATTACCATTTATTGATTATTATTTACTTATTATTAATATTTAATTACTATTATTTACTTATTAATATTTACTTATTTTTATTCGTGTGTTATTATTTACTTATTACTATTTACTGATTATTATTAAATTGCAAAGCCGCTCATCTCAACACAGGATTGTCCTAGTGAGATGAGTGACTAATGTTTTTTTTATTTTTTATATTTAAATTTAAGAATAAATAAAACCTTTTTCACGACTATTGCTATCTCTAAACAAAGAAAAATTTACTTGACAATTTTATTTCATTCCAAACATTTATTTCATCAAAATGTAACTAAATAATAAAGTTCTTAAGCAGGTACCTACTTGTGTTTTTCATTTTGAAAATATTCTACCCAAACAAACCTTCTTCTTTTGAATATGTGATCTGTGGCTAACCAGAGTGGTATCAATGGTTCAATGTTTTTAATACTAATTTTAAAACGTTATAGCAACAGTTTTACATATAGGATTTCATTCAAAGTACTCTCTAAACCTTCCCAGCACTAAAAAGAACAAACTGTGCTATTTTCAGCAAAGCCGTAATAATCTTACAGTATTAATGTCCTAGTGTCCTATGTTAATTGCCCCGAAGACGCGAATAGTAGAAATGGTAAATTCCCGCCGTACGCAAAAGAGTCTGCAATTCAATTCGTACCACGATGAACATAATATTAATAATAATAATCGGACCATTTCTATAGGGCCGCTTTTGTGAAAAATCACCTCAGGGGCGCTGTACAAATATAACTTCCTATTCTTATATTACCTCTATTCTACGAATTTATTATTATTATTTTTTTTATTTTTTTTTTACATTTATTTTCTCTTTTTGAACAGGCTATCATTACACATTATTTATAGACCATATAAAGAGATGCAGTTAAATTATCAAAACTAAATTTAATGTTAAATTGAAAAAAAAAGAAGCTAACTGTATTTATTCCTTGCGATATATTGCAAGACGCTAATACAAATTATAGAGTGATTGTTTCTATTATATTCAAGAATGTATAAGCTAAGACAAAGAATTATTATCCATATTTTTTACGATAAATAACACAGAATACTCTTAAAATTGCGGAGCGGCGGGGGAGGACGGTGGCGGGGGGAATTGATCCATAGGGCCCTCAAAATCTTCTTTGTCTTGGTGACGCTCTTGGGCGGCGTGACGGGACGGATTGGTGTTGGTCTGCACGTACGCCAGGTGGCGCTAGTCGGCCGGCTTCAGGATCCGGAAGGAGCACTTCAGCGTGTCGTCCACTGACATCATGGCTCCTGCGTTATCGTATTCCCCGCAGTAGTTGGGCGCCGAGAAATGGGTGACCAGTTGCTTCTTGGCAAAGAACTCATACCCGTTCTCTACCACCTGATGCACCCGGCAGATCAGGTCAAAGTCGTGCTTGTTGAGGAACTTGGCTACTATCTCAATGACGAAGGTAAAGGCTCGTTCTCGCCTCAGCTGGCGGTGTCCTTATTGGGGTCGGACCACAGCAGGTCGGTCCACAGCAGGTCGTAGAGCATCCCACTTCCCGGTTATATACAATATGTTTTACAACCACCGTAGCCCGAATAGCCGTTTCTTTTACGTTTGGCACTTCACTATAACATGTGGTAAAGGCCTTCGACCGACCACCAGATGTGACCGATGTCCGATGCCTTAATTCGGAAGAACGAAGTAGATTTTAACTCAAAACATTTGAAATATTTGGATTTTTATTATAAACTTGATTTAAGCTCGAAACGACAGCATTAAAACTATGTAAGTTTTATAAATGTAACCTAAAAATTATTGCGGTTATTGTATGCTATTTTTACACCGGGAAAATTAAGAACTTCCCAATATTTTCAAGATAAACCAGGAGCGACTATAAAACGCAGCCGGCAGCCACGAGGGCGCCTAGACTCCCTATTGTGTCCTTTTTACGTTCAAAATTGTTCTGTATTATCAGCGCGGGGGTGTACGATGTCAAAAAATACCGCAATAACCCGCGGCAGCGGGTGTTAATCTGCTAGTAATATTTAATGTTCAACTATTGCTTTGGTCGCACTTGTCTATGTCATGCGTCGCACGCCTCTCAGAGTCAGGACGGAGCTATTGACGCCATAAGTGTTTTAAGATAACAATACATACCTTTTTCCAGTCGGTCTAATCAAAATCGTTAAAAAACAATATCTACCAATCCAAGGTGGTAAAGCAGTTGATAAATACTCGTATACCAAATAAAAGATAACCTCAGTCATAAAGTCGCGGATCTCGCTGCTGGGGGCTTATCATGGACATCCGGGAGCCCGGCTGACAGGGCGCCACAAATACTATCGAGACATTATCATTTGTTGTCTTGCTGTCTGTATAATATGGCTTATCATCTAGTTGCTTAAGAAAAATGCTGAAACACCTCAAACTTGGTGATAAACTGGAAAACATGATGTTTGTTGAATGTTATAATATTATTATTGGATACTGTTCGCCTAGTTTGCGGTGCCATCAAATCCTGTCGCATCACTCCTCTTCTACGTGATTACACTGGCACAAAGTCACGAAAATAGTTATGTTTAAAATTTGTCTTATCGTACTCGTATATAAGGCACTGAACGTGCTGGCACTATCATACTTGACTGATCTCTGCGTGAGGGACAATCTTACTCAGAGACAACTCACGCTCAGGTCGGTCAAGTCTGATGCGTCGAACAGACTGGTTGAACCCTTTCGTATGAAAGGTGCCAAATTTGGGGACAGAGCTTTCCATGTACCGGAATGACCTTCTTTTGTTTTGAGGTCAAAAAGCAATCTTCGTAACATATAAGAAAAGTCTAAAAATAACATCTATTTAAAGGGGACTACAGACTTTAACAAAAAAATGTAAGGCGCTCTTGAGGTGATTTTAGTTACTAAAGGGCGCTATAGAAAAATTGACCATTATGATATTATATTCTTCTCTTCTTCTATCTTCTACTTCTTCTATTCTCTCTTCTTATATTATATAAAGAAGGATGTTCCCGGCGGGCGGTGTGTGTTTGTTTTGTATACAAACTTACAGTTTTATTCCTAGCTTGATGGAATTGTGCACACTTGACCTACAAATCAAGAGAACGGTCACTGTTTCCATAAGATTTCAAAAAACCACCCTATCCCCCTTTACCAACCTTAAAGCCAAATTTGAGTACTTCCTGGTGAAATTTTGCACACTTGACGTTCAAAATACCATAAGAACAAATTACTGAGTAGGGTTAGGTGTAAGATTAGGAGTAGGAGTAGGGTTAGGGATTATAAAGCTCTACTATATACTGTTAATAACCCCGGACAACGCCAGGTACTTTAGCTAGTATGTTATGAAACAAAAAAACGCTCTAGCCAAAAGCTAGAATAATGGTAAAAACTACATCGTTTTGAAATAAAGCCACCTTTATCGATTTTAGGGGTTGGGGTGGGGATAAGGGTAGGAGGGGTAGGGGTGGGGAGTGGGGTAGGGGTAGGGGTGGGGGGGTAGGGGTAGGGGTAGGGGAGGGGGGGTAGGGTGGGGAGTAGGGGTATAGGGGTAGAGGTGGGGGGTGGGGGGTAGGGGTAGGGGTAGGTTAGGGGTAGGGGTTGGGGTAGGGGGTAGGGGTAGGGGTGGGGGGTAGGGAGTGGGGTAGGGGTAGGGGTAGGGGTAGGGTAGGGGTAGGGATAGTGGTAGGGGTAGAGGTAGTGGTAGGGGTAGGGTGAGGGGTGGGGGGGTAGGGGTAGGGGTAGGGTAGGGGTAGGGGTAAGGTTAGGGGTAGGGGTAGGGTTAGGGAATGGTAAATTATGGTAGGGTAGGGTAGGGTAAGGTAGGGTATGGGATACCAAATTATTATTAACTTTCCTAAAATCTTATTATTTTTATTTTTTTATCCGTATGTCATAAGTTTTTAAAGTACAAATAAACTCATTTTTGATTCTTAAGGACGAGCACCCAAATAAGGCCCTAAACGTCACATTTCAGGTTGCTAATGCAAGGAATCCAGCAAATAATCTAATCGGGTAGTTAGGAAAATGTCTTAGCTTTCCAATGACAAAAATTCTCAAACTGTAATCTTTTAAATTCTATGAAATACATACCTAATTTCCCATATAACTTAAAAGCTTACAGTCGAAGAACTTTTGTCATTGGAAATCTTATACTACCCGTTTAGAATTTATATATAAATCACTCGTAGAATTTCTTGCATCAAACTACAAAGTATGTATTTTTGAGTGCTGGCGTTTTTGTCACTTTTTTGGTTGAAGGTTTTTACAGGTTTTTTTGCTAGCGCTGTTGACAAAGCTGTTTTGGAAGAGAAAAACAAAAAAAATACGAATTATTTTCCTATAATTCAATACCTTGTAATGTTTATGAGATTTCTTATAATTCAATCACCACTACAAATAATGATTCATATGAAAAATCAAGTGAAAATGCAAGCTTTTGAGTTTTATAAGAAACAGTGGTGGTTTTGAAGTGAACTCATAAGGCAAATTTGTGTTATAGTTTTACCACACTTTAAAACAACACGCTATTCAAATGCCGTGCTAACCCGTTCATATTAATACAGCTCGAGAGCCAGTCCGAAATGAATCCCATACGTGCGTTTGGAATTCAGGGTCTATGGGACTTTCTGTCTAAGAAATTGTTCGAACAAAACGTTGCGCTTCAGCGGCAAACCGAGGAAGCGTGCAAACCTTTGTAGCACACCCGGGTGCGCAGCGAGTATGGGATTTGTCAACACAAAACTTGTAAGGAATAGTATTTTGCAAAAATCAATAGATTTTTCCTGTTATCATTGTGTTTTAAGTTATTTTTAAAATGAGTTATTTTCTGAATACCCTTACCTTTTTATATTAAAAATCGTTCAGTTACTCGCTTAATTTGTGATTATCATATTTAAAACATTCTTTGATCACTTATGACATTATATTAATTAGCCACAGACGTTTTAATGAATCGCCAAATAGGATATGTTCACCGATGCCGTTAAGAATGCGTGGAAGAATTAAAGTTCAGGGTTTTTTTTCCGACATTCGCACAAAAAATGCGTAATTCCAATATTTTCGTTCATTTTTTTTTTCTATTGTTTTTAAAAACCGTCTAAAAGTGTACATTCTGCAACTGTACAACTGTACGAAAATGTTCGAACCGGCTAAAACGTCATTATGATGTAGATAACGCCACTGGCTGGTAAGACGGCTGTCACCGACATTGTTCGGCGTGACGTCAAAAACAAACATCATTTTGGCATCAAATCAAAAATGGCTCATTTTAAATCATCGTAGAAAATATATTCGTCAATATAAAAACAAAATAAAAATGCCATCGTTATCGCATTTTTTTCAACAACAAAAAAAAACAGGAAAATACCATATTGTATCTTATCGCTGGTGCAGTGATACGACGAAATTCTTTTAGATCTAGGGAAAATATTAATAATTTTGAAAAATACCGACATAGGATTTATAGATGGGAATTTGTTTTTCTCCTTTTTTTAATCTCTGATTGAACTCCCGATATGAAATACATACTGAACCTTTGGGTAACGTTCGTTCAAAAAGATCTTCACTGGTTTTCTAACTGGAGTTCTTTTTGACATTATGTATTTCAGGAATTTCAACGAATACAGTTTAAATATTTTATTCATAGGAGACGTTGGACATTTTTTTTTCACTACCAGTAAAGAATTTACTAGAATTGTCTGTATTGCACATTTCGAAATGCGCTGGTGTTTAGCGTCGTTTTTTTCAATACAATTTATTTAATTTTTTTTAAATTCTACCAAGTAATTTTCGCGGCAATTTCGACAAGAAGTTAGTTACGTCCCATTTTGTGGCTATTAAGGCGTTCTTAGACGATCCTTTTTATCGTCCGGTGTCCATGTGGATTGTTTTTTTCTATGGATTTTTCTATAGAATTTTCCATAGAAAAAAGACAACTCCCGTTCAATCTGGATGAAAAAAAAGTATCGTCTAAGAACGCCTTTACTCAAACTTGTCAAAACCATAGACGAAGAAAAATTTAGAACGTACAATATTACTTTCTTATTTTAAAATATCAGAATATCACGTAAAAATTCGCGGTTTTCTTTCGTGAAAATTGCGAATTTGGCGTTATTCGCGTGAAAATTGCGATTTTCGCTTAAAAATTTCGAACTCTGCTTAAAAAATCACTTTATTGCAAACGCGAAATTTTCAGGTCTCTACTTATTGGTTTTTGAAAATCCAATTCATTCAAAAATTTTAGTGTTCTAAAATTCTATTAGGTAGAGCAGTCTTAGCTCGATTTATTCTGCTAAATATTGTATTTTTTTAATTAAGTAAGGAGAAGACCACTAATCAAAACCGGCTAGTAGCTGAGTGGTCAATGCGTCGGGTTCTCATTCGGAAATCATGGGTTTAATCCCCTGCTAGCTAAGTCTTTTATTATTGTACAAGTAACATTTCCCGCTTATGATGATGATAGTAGGAGGAATTTAAGTATAGTCAGGTTATTCGTAACCCGGGAATGCTTGTCTTTAAAAGAAAAGAAAAAAAGCGTTAGAAAAGAAAGCCAGGAACTTCCCGACCTTCCTCTCGTCAACTCCTTCCCTTCTCCCTAAAAAATTCCCCACGTGGAGATGTCACATTCCCACTGGCAAGACATTTGGAACTCTTGTGCTGTATTCACATTGTAAAAAGGTTTATAGAGCAACAAACAAATTGTAATTTGGCTGTAAATCTCTTTCTTTCATTTATAAACCTTACTAGGACTAAGCGTGTATCGAGGTTAAAAAAATTATAAGTGAATAAAAATAACATAAAAATAAAAATAAATTATCATCATCATCCCAAGTACCTACTTATTATATACGTTTCTTTTTTATGAAGTAAGGAATTAAAACGATATTCTGTATTATCATAAAAAAGCTAAACACATGCAAGAGATGGCGCCTCCCTCCGACTCGAGTAAAATGATTGCAACAGCTTTTGAAACGTAATATGATTTTATGGCGTGGCCCGAAAGTAAATAATAAAAATTTGTATCTGAGAAGAAAACAGGAAAATGGGTATTAAGTTTTTTTTACGTTACGTATCCTAATTTGAATTCCAAATGGCTTGTTCGTTTTTACCTCGTTTTTTACTGGAATATCATAATTTTATACCGATGTCGTCAGGTAAGGAAAAAACTCATATATTTATTCAAATATTTTTTATAGTACCTAAAATTTTCTATATGAGGAGCATCTTAAAAGCTAGTATATATATATATATATATATATATATATATATACTTTCTTCCGCTTTTTTTATATTTATTTTTGACCCGACCGATTTCAGCCTATCACGGCAATCGGCTGAAACCGGTTTGGACAAAAATAAAATGTGGGGGAAGGTTTATAAAATCCGTTAAAAGCTTATGGCTTGCCATAATTAAAAACTAAACACATGCTTTTAAACCACTTCAATTAAAGTCTTCAGTCTTAATATAGTCCTGACGAAGGAAGGGTACTTCTGAAATCGGTCGATCATTATATTAAATTGAAGTGGTTTAAAACAAAATATTTATAGTTTACAAACCGTTATTATAAATCATTTTAATGAATTCCACTACCAATTGTCAGTATCGAAAATACGATTATATATCAGTGGTGCACAACTTATGGCCCGCGGGCCCGTTCGTACGGCCCACTTGACTAAATGAATTTTCTAAAAGTTTGCAAAAAAATTCTTGTAAAAATAAAAGAGAACCTAACTTTTCAACAACAGTGCAATGATAGGACAAAAATTGTTCAGCATTTAAGAAAATAGGTTTTATTCCTGAACATTTGATGCATTTTAAAAATTTCTGTTTTATAAAACTCCAAAAGATCATGCAATTACATATTGTTTGGATTTTGACTTTTCGAACGATAAAAATTAACATCATTTATTGGTTCTATCTTTGGCATGGGAATACTGTCGCCTGCGGCACTTTCTCTGTGCGCTCCATCAGTGATTTTTAATGGATTTCATTTTATAGAAGTAGGCACGCGGCCAAATGTTGTTTCTGGAACATGGAAGTAACGGAAGTGAGTTTTGATATTTCTTATTGATTAGCAATCGTTCTGATTTCCGGGTGCTACGATCAAAATATTTAACGGTCTCCATTGTATTTTATAAAATACGAAAGGGTATCGCCACAAACATTTTTTTAACATCTTCTTTAATATTTCGGATTGATTCGATATATTCGGATCGACAGCATTTATTGGTTTAACCTTGGAGAAAAAAAATCAGGTTCCTACTTATTACTCGTAAACCGACATTTTTATTTTTCATCCTCATCACTATGTATAATATTTATATCACAGGGAGGGATTTGGAATCGTCCACAAATACCTCCGACTGGCTGAGGTCTCTCGCCACTTGCCATTCGCCCCTACTCAGTTTTTCCCATTAAGCTACCACCCTCGTTTACGCAGTCTAACCGCCTTTTTCGGCCTGCTTCTGGGTGGCTTCCTCTGGGGGATCCACGCACTCATAGTTTCATTGAACATTCGCTCAATATGTCGAGTTCTTCAGCCTCCTCATTCAGAATTTCTATGTACACATTATAAACTGCCCTTGAAAACTTGAAGTTTTTAAATATGTAAAAAAAGGTTATTTTTATGATCCGAAGAAATAATCAAATTACCTTGACAGAACAAGTCGCAAAGTAAGCTACGAAAAAAAAATAACTCGCGTGATTCTGTTATTTTACATGTTATTGGCATGAACAAAATTCACAGCGTTTCTTTAAATGCTGCTCATGTCAGTAGTTTTGAGATTAAACCTCTATTCTTAATCTGTCGTGATGTATGAACTATTTTTAAAACGATCGCTTACGCCGTTAGCGTTATTTGTATTAGCGCGCTCCCTCCCTCTTCCGTATTAATATATCTCCTTTTCAAACGATGCTCAGTTTCCGCTCGGAGAGTATTTCTTGGTCTTCATGGTCTTTGGGATCTGCAGAATCTCACGATGGCATCATGCCCAAATAGGTTTTTGTGTTCACGGTTAATATTGATTCTGATAATCTGTTTTATAGCAAAGATCCAAAGTATTTTTTTTTATAAGACTGCAACTTTTTATTTATATTATATTTACTATCGAGAATTCCGACTTAAATATTATTTCATCATTTTCACCTCATCCATTTTCATACAGTTATATTAATACAACTTCGGAACCTTCATTGGCTCAAGTGTCCTGAGAGGATCCAGTTCAAATTATGCTGGATGGTCTTTAAAGCGATACATGACATGGTAACACCCTACTTGTCAGAACTGTGCACTCCAAACGATGTCAATACTATTTTTTTATCATCTCTTCGATCAGCATCTTCAACAGCCATAGGAAGACTCTCAGTACCTAAACGCAATCAAAATATCAATTTCGGAACCGACCTTTTCCAGTAGCATGTCCAACAGCTTGGAACAAACTCACATCACATTTGCGAAAAATCGACAGCTCTACTGAATTCAGAGCAAAACTAAAGACTCATCTTTTTCAATGATCGTATCCAGAATAACGACCGCATTGGTTTAGTGGTGTTTTCGACTACTCAGTCTATGGGAATTACTTATATACCTATTTACCTTCTACCGCCCAGATTACCTTCTTTAATTCAGCACGAGCAATAATCATAACGGGTATTTATAATATTATAAATACGAGTATGTATGTTAGTTGTAAGACTCTAGTTTTAAGCCATAGTTGTAAGTCACTTTGTAGTATTGTCTATAAAATATGCACTTGGTCATAAATATGTTAAGTTTTAAATACGTTTTAAGTTTATTTATGTATGTGTTAGGTTTATATTCTAGTTATACCTACTTAAGATGATGCAATGGGAAGTAATGTGTGTTTTCGATTTGAGAATTTGATGGCCTAGATACATCATAGATCATTTAATTAAGTACTGTAAGAAGAACACACCTTGGCCTTTCGTATAACCGTGCAATTTTTTGCTGTCTTTTTATAAGCCTAGAAAAAATGATTTTTCAGACCTAAAAAAATGTTTAAAGCGAAAAATCTCCTACTTAAGAACCCCTTGTACGATATTTTCGTATTGCTCATTCTGGCAAATTAAGTTTTTTAGAATATGACCGTAAAACATTTTAATATTTATGCCTGAGCTTTACAAATTAAAATAAAACTCGCGTTTTGGTGAAGTTTTTTTGCGTAAATCAAAACATGCGGCCGATGTTAAGCGGGAATTTCGGTCTTGTCACCACCTGCATAAGGAGCGCGTGATTTCGTTGGAATGTTAGCAAGTGGATGGCCTTAAGTCTAAATTTTAAGTATTTGTAAAAAGCATTAACTTTACAATAAATCGTTAAAGCTTTGGCATGACCCTCGTAGGTGGTGAAGTCGATTTTTTATTAAACATTTTATAGCCTACACAAAAACCTAAGTGCGCATTTATATCTATGTAAAAAAATATGTACATGCGTTTATAGATATTTGGAAATTGAGAAAACTAAAAAAACAACCTAACACGATAAATAATAATATAGCATAAAATATGCCTTTTTTTTTCTTTTTTTTCTTTTTTTAGATATTTATAGTTAGTTATGTGTACCGACTACGAAAGTAAGAAAAACTTCATGAATTTTACTGTTATTGACATTGACGGCTTTCGGGAAATATGGTACTTGTCTCGATTTGCAGGTTTAAAAAACGCAGTTTTATGATTTATCGGCTTGTTCTAAAAAAATATATAATTAATTTCACTGTTCTTAGAATAGTAGGAATCTCTGTAGAGTTCATAGTTCATATTGACGTCGCTCAGAATAATGTTTCAATGATTTTAATTTATAATTTAATTATAATATAATCACATAAATTTATTTTAAACCATTTCAATTTAATGTAATGATCGACCGGTTTCAGAAGTACCCTTCCTTCGACAGGACTATATTAAGACTGACTCGAGATATGAAATAATGACAGATAATAATAATAATACATTGATATTTAGGTTTTGGTGTTGTGGCCGATCAAAGGAGAGGGGTAATCAGAGGGTTTTCAAGAGGAACGAAGCGGTTCACTAGAAAAATATCTAAAAGGGGATATTTAGGGAATTTCAAATGTTTCTAAATTATCTAAATTTTTGCCTTTATGGCAATAATTATACATGTTAATAATTATGGCAAGCCACAAAGTAAGTAATTATTAGAGATAATATTAACAAATCTCAAATGAAAATGGAATAGAAAAATACATGAACAAAGTATCGATCGCATCTTGGAATCGTAGCGCGCAACAATCGTCACAGGACAACAGTCTTACCGGAATAACACTCTAACCATGAGTAAATTAGATCTAATTATTTTCCATTTAGGCGTGCCCATGGGCAATACGTCACCCGATAACAAGTGTTCATAAGTAATAAATAAAAAAATTATAAAATTAAATTAAATGTCAATAAAATTCAAATGATATATGAAACAGAAAAAGCCACAGAAAGTAAAAAGGTATCGGTCGCAACTGGGAATCGAACCCCCTGTTTTTGGGTTAATATTGATAATTTTGAAATGAAGTATGATATCGACAAAATTTTAAATTTGCCACGAGGCGTGAAACGCCTGTGTTTAGATGGCAATTTACAGGAGTGGTTGTTCAGCTAGCATGTTTAGATGACAAATAGATTAATACATTTCAAATTTTTTTTATTCGAAAGTATGCTAAGTTAAGGGCATAAAAGAATTATTGGAGGTGATCAATGAACTTACTTTAAACAAACTTTTGTTTTGTGTATTTTTGATGTCACTAGGTAGGGCATTGAACAGCTTAATAGCATTGTATTTAAAACTTATTTGTGCATAAGAGGTTTTACAAAATGGAATATTATAAGATTTTACATGTTATTGTCTTCGGGTTCTAGTACTTCTTTTTTTAAACATATAGGTATTTTTTTTTATTGATGCAGCAAGATATCATTTTCAATGATTAAGTACTACAATTTTTTATACTTGAATAAGTTATTCTAATGAATTGATTTTAATTGAGATTAAGTTGTCAGTTTTCGTTTATTAGGATTTTGAAAACAGCACATACTAATGAACAATAATAAAAATATAGACCCCAGCTACCCAAAAATATTCTTGTAAATCAATTATGAAACCTACGATTCAATTGTAGATATTAGTTATAAGTCGCGACACACCTGAAATGAACCCCCCACCCCCCGTGAAATAAACTTTAAAAGAAGATCTGCCACTAAATCCGTAGATTTCAATTGTAAACCAAATCTTCGAGTTTCGTTTTGTGCTTGAGTCGGGAATCTTGTGTAGCATTCAAAATTTAAAAAAATCCTCATTTTATTTTTTATAACTTATTGAAGTTTGTAAACCTCATTGTAATATTTTAATCATTGAAGGAGATAATATTAACACATCCCAAATGAAACACGAAACCGAAAAAACAACAGAAATTAAAAAGATTTCTGTCGCATCTGGGACTCGAACCCGGGACCTCTACCTATCCGGGGTAACCGCTTGATCAACTTAGCTAATGAGACCAGTTCAATTTACGCCATTTACACCGATATCATACTTAATGTTCAAGATTTGTTAATATTATCCTCCATTTTTATAAATCCCATTTGAATCAGTAGCACAAAAAAAAACAACTTTTTTGCAAATCAATAGAATTTTATGTTTCGACTTCGAATGGAGAAATAAATGCCACTTTTTTGTTGTGATCTTATGTTTGGTGCATTTTGGAGGATTTCGTTTTATTTTGTTTTTGACCTAGAGTAATTTTTCACCTGCGGCGCTTCCTTGTGAGCGCCATAAGTGGTATTTTAAAGGGTTCCATTTAGTGAGGGTAAGTTACTAAATGTTGTTTCTGAAAACACACACGTAACAGAAGACGGAAGAGTTCCGTATTTGCTGTGATCAAATATTTAACGTTTTCCGCTCTGTTTTACAAATTTCGAAAGATATCGCGACAAACTTTCCCGCGAAAACGCCGCCGAAAATGATAACATTTTTTAATATTTGCGAATAATAAAAACCGACATCATTTATGGTTCTAGCCTTGAGGATAGAATGATTGCGCCTGCGGCGCTCTGTGTGCGCGTTCTATGATAGATATATTAAAAAGTTACAGTTTTATTTATTTTCGTAGATTTTTAGAACAGAACAAAAATCTATAAGTCATAGAGATTTTAAACCATAAAGTAACGAACTTTTTTTTAAAACGTTTAACAGTAACATGAAATGGAAAAATAAAACAAAAATAAAATATAAAGTAAAATATTATGACACAAATCATTAACGCTACATTATCCAAGCTACAATACTACATATTGTAGGATTCATCAAAGTGCTGGTATAGATGACGCTTTATTGTGTAAATGGAGTCAGCAAATATATCGACAATCCCTCCAAACTTGTTGCCCAGATCGTGCATCTTATTGGTTAGTTTTAGTAGGTTAGCTACACCAATGACTGCAAAGTCAACTATGTCCAGCTGTATGTAACATATTGAAAATCGGTAAATTGTCCCTCTGGCTTAAAAGGTTGTGCATCCCTGGGCTCCGCAAACCATACTGAAAGATATAGCCTCGTTTTATATCATAACCCGTCGGTACCCATAATAAAATCATCGTTTATATTATTAGAATTAGGTTAAAAGGGGGGATGCACGAGGCTCGCGAGAGCACACTCAAAGAGGCCTGGGATTGTGTCGCAATGAAAACATAATAAGTACATTGGAATATGTATATTTTTTTCTAAAAAAGGTGACCCCAAATTTGAGGAAAACATAAAAATAACATGTTCTCTTTTTATCTAGGATTTTAACGGCTTTAAATAATACAGCATGAATACGCTGAGTAGGTACTAAGAATCGAGTGATATGTTTGTGTTTTTCTGAGTTCTTGTATCTTCTAATCTAGTTCGAGCATTTCAGTCGCAGTTAGCCGCGCAATATCATTGATAAATAATAATACAATGGATACTCCTGTCCGCAAATATGTAAAAAATATAAATTTATTTTATTTTATATTTTTAGAATCAAGATCTCTTTTATTTTATTTACGTATAGAGATTTGATATAACTTCTTTTAAAAAAGGCACTGCTGAAAACCAGCTGCTCTCCGAATGTATAGCTGAGCAGTGACCTTTTTGTTAATATTACTAAAACAGCTATATAATATGTTCAATGATCCTTCTGGGATTAACTACCAAATACATTCACCCATTTCTCGCGTACATACACTTGGAAACAAATTCACCTCTGCTATAGATATATTTATTATAAGTTTACCCATGTTTAAAGGATACCTGAATGATATTTTTATGTTGCAACGATTATAAGAGCATTGCGTAAGAGCTATTGTTTGATTTTTTTTCATTATTATCTTTCTACTTATCTACAATCCAAAAACTTGTTCCTCTTTTTTTCTTTCTATGTATCATGTACTGTACTATACATTATGTAATTTCATGCATTTTTAAGTCATCCTAAATATAAAAACACATAGACTTTTTTCCCACTATTATATTATATTATGCTTGCATATTATGTATCATGTTCTTTTTTTTTGTTAACTTTAAGGGTTCAGTATAAGACCGCGTATTCACCGTCGTCGGGAATTTTAGGCGGCTAACTCAAAACACGGACCACCCCAGGCCGGCTGCAGGATCGCCACTTGCTTTGGGGAAATGGGTTCAATGTAGACCTCGCCGTATTGGAAAAAAAATGTTCGGCATATTGATGCAGTACGAAATAAAAAAATAAAAAAAAAACATTTGCTCTATATTTTTTTGTTCATTCGCTGTATAAAAATAAATAAATGGAAGCTTGACAGACTTAACTTAGCTGTCGGAAAAGGGAGGATTTTTTTTGCCGCCTACCGAAAAATAAAATAAGTAGATCTGTTGGTATAGGATAGGGTAACTGATGAGAATATGTTTTTTTTAAATTTGTAAATATATATTTAAAATTGACAGTACCTATACAAAGTGCCTACCTTGTGCAAAAGATTTTTTTGTTACTATTTGCGTATTTATTTCTTCACAACACAATCTTTTATTTTTGCTTCGAAAATGTTTTAGGGTTGGATAACGTGGACCACCTGCTCGGAAATATTGTAAGTACAGTTTTTTGACATAGGGAATTATTTTCATAGTTTTTGAGTCATGGAATCCGATTTTCGATTGTCCACTTGGAGATTCAAGATGGTTGAAATGAATTAGACGCTTTTTTATATGGCTGTTCTATCAATGGCTTTGGTTTTTATTAATGGTTAAGGAATCCGACTATTACATTTGACCTAGGAACCAGGATAGCGGATGTGAATTAGTTCCCGTTTATTAAACGAGAATAAGAATTATTTATCTTTCGATAATTTTTGGGATTTAGAAACGCCTTTTACTATTGTATACTAAACAGCAGTAAAAATAAAACATAGGTAGATAACAATGATTTACAACCCAATCCAGATGTACACAATAAGCTTGAATATAATTCACTAGTACTCCACTCAATGAAGGCAATAAGAAAACTGAGATTTTGGGTACCTATAACAGGGAGTATTTTCACAAAACTCTCCTATCTTCCCCTTGTCCGTACCCCCTCCCCAAAAGTAAAGTAGACTAAATATTCTACAATTTGAAAACAAATCAGTTTCTAAGTACTTAATAGTGTCCGAGATACAGCTGTTCTAAATTATGCAAATTTTTCGTATGTTGTCATTCTTCGCTATTTTTTTAATAGTGTTGATCAATTTTGACAGCGAAGGAGTAATTTTTCGCCAAAAGTTAATTTACACTTTTTTAAAGCAGACTAAACATGCCACAATTTGAAACCAAATCGGTCTCTGAGGACCTAATATCGTCAGAGATACAGTTGTTCTAAATGATGAAAAAAAAATCTATGTTGTCATTCTTCGCTATTTTTTAAGAGTTTTTGTCAATATTGACAGCGAATGAGTAATTTTTCGGCAAAGGTAAATCAATACTTTTTTAAATTAGGCCAAACATGCTACAATTTTAAATCAAATTTGTCTCTGAGAATTTAATATCATCCGAGATCCAGCTGTTCTAAATGACCAAAAAGAAATCTATGTCGTCATTCTTCACAATTTTTATTTTTTTTTAGTTTTAGTCAATTTTGATAACGAAGGAGTAATTTTTCGGCATAGGTAAATCAATACTTTTTAAAGTAGACTAAACATGCTACAAGTTGAAATCAAATCGGTCTCTGAGGAAGTAATATCGTCCGAGATACAGTTGTTCTAAATGACGAAAAAAAAATCTGTGTTGTTATTTTTCGCTATTTTTTTGGTGTTTTTGTCAATTTTGATCGCGAAGGATTAATTTTTTTTGCAAAGATCAAAGTGAATTATTATTCCATAATTTAAAACCAAATTGGTCTCCGGGAACCCAATAGCGTCCAAGAAACATCTGTTCTAAATAACGCAATTTTTTTCTTTGCGGTCATTCGTCTAATTTATTATACGTTTTGACGTTAGATTCGATTTCAGTGGACCTCCAAACATCCTTATCCCAATTTTAAACGAAATCGGCAGAGAACTGAAAAAAAATCAAAATTGCCGCTGAAATCATGCATTCTGACGTTATATTCGAGTTCAGTACACCTCCAAACATCCTTCTCCCGGTTTTGAACGAAATCGGTAGAGAACTGGAGAAATTCAAACTGGCCGCAGAAATTATACATTTTTTATGTTAGATTCGAGTTTAATTCACCCCTAAACACAATAATTCAGATTTTGAATGAAATCGGTAAAGAACTGAAAAACAAAAACAAAATGGTCGATGAAGTTATGCATTTTGACATTAGATTTGAGTTCAGTGCACCACCAAATACTTTAATTCCGATTTTGAACCAAATCGGTAGAGAACTCAAAATTCAAAATGACTTTAGATTCGAAAAATTACTTATGTCTTTTTGAACCAAATCCGTGTGAATACCTAGAAATTCAAGATAGCCGCTAAAACTACGTATTTTGGTAGGCACAGATTGGCATACTTATATATGCAATCGGGGGCGTCACGATTGTATAATATATGAACACAAATATGTATTGATTTAAAAAATAATTCGTTCATTCTTTAGTTTCGTTTTTGACCGCTTGCACAGATAACTTTGTAGATCTGTACCACGTCCGTCTGTTTTTTTCAGTGCACAGGTCTTTTTATATTATGCCGTATAATAAATTAAACATTTTTTGGCCCATCTTGAAGAACACTGCAAAGAAATGTGATTACAAAAAAATATATCGAAAATACGCAATTCCCACATTCCGTAAGTTGGGTGGCAGTTTAATACCTCTCTCCCCCAGATATTCGTGATAAAAGTGACAGAAATATTGAATTTCGAATGGACGTCCGTTGTGATTTGTTCCGGTGAAATCTTTTGTTTTATAAAGATCGCGCGGCGGCTGACGTTTCCCATACAATTTCTCTATGACAGAACTGAAACTAAAAATTCGGAAACTTTGAGTGAATTACACTTAAAATCTAGATTTACTGAATTATTTTTAATAAACGATCTCGGTTCTTAATATTATTTGCTCTTAGATTGTGAAAGGATTTTAATTAAACATATTTGTAATGGGTGCAGTTAACAAAACGGCGAAGGCACTCTCGAGCGTTTTACTCAAAATTGCAGTAGATATTTTTATATATAATGTGAAAGATTACAGTTTAAGAATTTACGTCATTGAAAACCTTAGACACTTTCGTAACTTTCTGTTAAGAACTTGCAGATAAATTATGTGTTGTATTGCTTACGTTAGCATACTGCGAAGTGACGTTTAGCGCCTCATTTGAGTCTCCCCGTTTTTATTATTTCTCAATTACAAAGTCATTTAAATGTTAAAATATATAAAAGCCCATCGGGGCGTTAATAAATTAAAAAATATATAAGCTATTTAAATTAACAACTTATTGGTAAATAAACGTTTTTTTATTATTATTATCTCATTTTTCATTTTGAATTGGTAATTTTAGTTTATCTTTTTATTATATATATTTTTTTTATCACCTTCAAACTTAAAAACGCCAAACCCCGAGAAACCGTATGGTATAGCTAACATAAATATGTATATATAACAGATTCTTACCTATGTTTTTACACATCGGTACGATGCAATGATATTATCTCCTGACATTTGAGAACATTTTGTTTAAATAAAAGCTGTCGAATTTAATAAAAAAAACATGTAATAACAAAGATGCGGTTGACAGCTATACCGTATGGCGGTTTTTAGCGGTTGTTGCAAAAATTCAAACCTTAATAATATTTTTTTGTATGAAACTTTGATGTTACCAACAAAAAAAAACATTTTTTAAATCAGACGTTTAACATTAATAAAAAAAATGCACTGGAATTTCTTTCAAAGAAAAAAAAACTCCATACAAATTGTAGTTCTGACGGGTATCGTTCAGTGCGAAAGACGTCACGCGCACCTCCGCCTGCTACATCTCGAATTCTGCACGTTTTGAGAGTGTCTAAAAATTCAAACTTTGAGAATTAATAAATTTGAAGGTGAATATTGATTAAAAAAATTTACTCAACTTCTCTATTAACGTATTCGTTAAACTTACGTTGAGTCGAACTCACCGATTAAAACAAATCAATCGACTTTCAAAGATTCGTTACTTTTCATTAGGTCGATTATACATTCATTTAAGAATCGATCTCATCGATTTAAAAACATATGTATATATTTAAACTAACAATAACAATTTATTCCATTTCTCATACCGTATACCCGCCAAAAAACAAATCATTTCAATTTTTTAAAGGATCGAATTTTAAAAGTTTTTTATTTATATTTAAATTATCGCCATCTGTGAGCGTTTCGTTTACCCTTAAGTTATTTTGGGTTGTTATTTATATTTACATATAATGTAAACAACCTATATATAGCTATACAGCGTCACACAGTTCATAAAGGCTGAAAAGCTGTGCCTACCCTAAGAAAAACAATACTTGAAAAAATGCCAGAAATTACTAACCAAAATGTATTTTTCCATGAATTTTGTAAGGAACTTGTACGCTCTTTTCTTCAGTTGACCACAACAACCAGCAAATTGTGGTAATATGTTAAATTGTCCATTCAGCCAGTACACAACAAATTCACTCTCGAAGTTGAAAAACTACACATTTGTTCATAGAGCAATGCACGCTACTGGTACAATAATGTTATTTTTCTTCTTTCCGAGTTTTTATTTTTATTTTTTAAGATGCATGCAACTACGTGGGCGTATAATAAATAAATAAATATTTAAGTAGTTTCATTACCATACGCGTCGTAAAGAACACGACAAATTGCCAGTTTTTACTTTAATAAACAATGGATATTATGGTTTTAGCATAATACACGAATAATATAATGATTGGACAGAGGATAGACTTTATTTTTTGTGTACCTAAGGTCTATTTTTCTAAAACAAATAACGACCTCGCCGTTCTTCATACTTTGACAGGGCCGGATTTCGAATAGACACAGTTGGGATGTGTAACAAGGTGCTAAATTGTAAAGATCCTAGTTTTTTTCAATGAGCACAGAAATCCATGTCTCGTATTGTTTATTATAGCATCTATCAACACGATATATGAATTTCAGATATATTGCGTTTGTTACAATATTTTGACGAATTCCGTGACAGAGCGGTTTAGATGCTTGGCTCTGGATTCACAGTAAGCGAAAGTAAACTTTATTCATCACTCAAGATAATATTAACAAATCTCAAATGAAATGTGAAACAACAAAAAAAACACAGAAAATAAAAAGGTAATAGTCGTATCTGGGACTCGAACCCAGAGTCTCTCGGTCTATCCGAGACCAGAAAAGATTATAATCCTGTCAAATAAATTGCCACTTAACGGTAACTTACTACTTACCACTGTCTCCGTATTCCGAATTTCTAGGTACATACCATATTACAAATTTATGTTTAAAAAAAATGTATTTTTAAGATAATCTCTAATCAGATATATAATTAAAAATGTGATTTCATATATGAAATTCCACCGAAAGAAAAAAAATTTGCAAAGTATTCTCCGAAAAATATAAATAACACGTGTGGTTCTGTTATTTTGCATGTTATGTTAATACGTATCAAAAGTTCAGAGCGTTTCTTTAAATCATAGGTTCCCAAAGTGGTCCGTACAGTGGTCCTGGGGGTCCATATAGATTTGCGGGGGGTCCATGGCAGGGAGAAAAAAAGGGGTTCACGAGATGTAAATGGGGGTCCACGGACCGGAGTTTATTTAGACTGCACGCATATTAAATTTCACTCGACAAGCCTACTGCGCACTTAAAGCAAATCACGTCCACGCAGGCACGTTCATGGGCAAGTTTTTACAAATTTTCATGCCAGCAGCAATGCATCGCGCAGTGAATTAATGCCACTTGTTCAGTATTGTACTAAAGTTTTGGACAGACAACGACAAAGGGGTCGACGGGGAAAAAAGTTTGGGAACCTATGCTTTAAATGCTTCTTTAGTCAGTGGTATGGAGATATTTGCTCTATTCTAAATTATCGTGTATTATTACATACTTTTAAAAGAATCGCTTACGCCCTAAGGGTTATATTAGCGGGCTCTCTATTTCTTCCGTATTAACACATCTCTTTTTTCAAACAGTGTTCAGTTGCCGTTCGGAGAGTATTTATTGGACTTAACGCACTGTCCACACGCGGACAGTATCTTAAAATTAAGTAAATGATTTTGTTTGCCACTTATCGCCGATATATCCTTGTTACTGGCTGCGTGTGGCATAGCCACTAACTATTCCCCAGGCAAGTCAATGAAATTGATTATCTGTTTCGGAAAAAAAAAAATTTTTATGAAAAAAAATGTTTCAATTTTGAATGGCGGCCCTTCATTCGGGCGATACTGGGAGATAGTGGCATGCAGTTCATAAAGGCTGAAAAGCTGTGCCTACCCTTAGAAAAAACAAACCATTAAAACAAATTAAAATATATTTGACCGGTCAGTGGCTGAGCATCGCTTCTGGGTCCCACCCAGGCGTCTTGACTTCAATTCCTCGGATTGATAAGTCCTCCATCACGACACAAGCAACATCTTCCGCTTAGTGGAGTAGGAGATTTTCAAATACCGTCAGGTTATTCGTAACCAGGGAATGTTATTCTTTCTTTAAAAATATATAATAAAAAAATCATATAAAAATTTTAAAAAGATACAGTAAAAAAAAACTATTTTTGTTTACCTTTTTTATGTCACCTATCGTTCTACGTCAATAAATTGTATCTCTTTGACGATTATACACTTTTTGGTTGCAACCTACCTTTGGCCATACATTTGACTTCCTTACTCTATTTTTCTGCGGGATACATAACGCAAGGCCATGCATCCGCAAACTGCTTGCATTATAGCTGTGAAACATACCGCTTTCATTCCCAGTTATTTTCGTAGCCGCTAGTACCCGAACTTGATAAACTACACACAGCCTACCTTTGGACATAGAGCAATGCACGTCACTGCTGGGAGTACTTACCACCAGGTAGGTCCGACCCTGTACCCTATCCTGCAATTATTACCATTGGTTAGTTCAGTAATCCGCCTACGTAAAAATATAGGTGCTCTATTAATTGAACACCTGAATTTTAACCTTACTATTTGAATAAAATCATAAATTTGTAAAATACAGTCGTTTCGCAACTGATAGAAGATATGTTAAGGTTAATAGGTTAAAATTTTGATATGCATTGCCATTTGTGATATAATTAATATTAAATCAAATTTATAAATCAATTTACAAGCATTAGGAAATCGCCACCTTAATTAGTAAGTACTCAAGTCCATTTTGACAACTTTAGTGGAAAAATAAACTGTGTGTGTTTTTAAACAAGTTTGAATTTTACCTCTTTGAGATGCTCTTTGGAACTACTTTACTAGCATAATAAATGTATGCAATAAAAATTTGTTTTGTTTTAGGATACAAAAAGTTATAGTACATTTTTAAACCGCTAACGCAAGTTAAATCGGCCAAATACAACCGATTTTGACAGTTTTCATAAGCGCATCGTTCATTTCATTGCCGGCAACCCGGGCGTTTATTGGCATAAAATTTAAACATTTACATGTACTTTACCCGCCTCACTAGACGATGTCTGTTCTGAGACGTTGTCTCTTGCGTTTGCGTACCGAATTTATTTCTTAACATAAATGCAGACTTATCTTGTTAGCGCGATGGGGACTACGAAACTGTCGAAATGTGTTATTTATGGCCGATTTAACTTACGTTAGCTAACGCAAAAGATATAGACTTGGCCCCCAGAATATTTTTTATGGAGTAAAGTTATGTAGTTCTTCTTAGTAGTAATTCTTGCTTATCGTTTGGGTTTCATAATTGATTTGACAGCGAAAGTAATGCCTTGTGACGACTATGACTATTTCTAAACAAATAAACGTTAATTTGAAAATTTTATTTCATTCCAAACATTTATATTTTCAAAATGTATCTAATTATAAAGTTCTTAAGTAGGTATCCACTTTTGTTTTCCATTTTGAAAATATTCTACACAAACAAACCTTTTTCTTCGGTTGGGTGACACATTGGTTATTTTCTTTCCAAAAAATGACGACGGAAGTGCTCCATTTCCAGATCTCCTTTTGAACAGACTTCTGACAGACGACGTGTTTTTTACTGATCTTATTTGGTGTTAACACCAGTACTCATTTGGTTGAGGTGACGTATTGTTTAGGTTATTTGCATCGCTTGGACTATTTTAAATAATTACGATTTTTTTGACTTTTCTTGATAATATCCAGATGACAAAAGTGAATAAAAAATTATTTGATATTCCCTCGATAGAAAAAAAATCGCAAAATATGCTGTTTCGAAATTGCTTTCTGACCTCAAACCAATTGGAAAGTGTTAGGAGGATGAAAAAATGTCACCGAAATGTCAAATGCGATTTATTTTCCGCGATTCAAATACTGAATGACATTTATTTCCATTTTCGAATATCAAAAACATGTTTTAAATAAAAGAGAACCTAATTTATTTTACTTATTATAAGCTACGTTTTGTCTTGTTTTTCATGGACTAGAAACTTCAAATGTTCGAAACGAATAATGCACTTTTATTGTCTATAAAGTGGGCGGGCACTATTTTTATTGTTCACGAAAGTGGGCGGGCACCTACATAGATAATTTAGGAAACAGGCAAATAGAGCGTCGATCAACAAAACACTTGGCAGATCGGTGCCTCAGATCGATCATTCGAAAAGTTAGGAAGAACGGCCGTTACTAATGTTTTACCACATGCCACGAGAATACACGTGTTGCTCTTGTGGGGGAATATTTTTTTATATTTCTTTACGGGCACGTATGTAAGAGAGACGTTTATAATTTTACTGTGCATATGTCTATCTAAATGATCAATTTTAGTTAATTGATTAAAAATCACCTCAAGGGCGCTTTACATTTTTAGGTAGATATGATTTTAGATTTTTCTTAAAGGTTTCGAAATTCCTTTCTGAAATGAAAGGTCATTCCAAGAATATGGACCCAGTACAATGAAAACACTGTCCCCAAATTCAGCAGCATTCGTACGAGAGGATTCAACCAGTCTGTTCGACTCATCAATCTTGGCCGACCTGAAAAAATTATTTAATATAAATTCGTATAAAATATTTAATAGTACAGATATATCTTAATAGCTAATTACAAAAAAGTATACATTTACTTAACAAAAACTACCCAACTCAATAGAAAAAGATTTCTCGTTTTTGAGTTGGGGAGCAGCGCCATGTAGCGACGGTAATGGTAACTAAGCATGGAAATAAAATACATCAATAATGTAATATAGATACAGTTTGTTTTGTTTTACATGATAGTTAAAATACATTATCTACAAAATAGAAGAGGAAAAGTACATGATAATAGAAATGCAACAATAAGGCGCACACAAGATATAAACATAATACATTTTAATTTTAATCATATTTCAAGGCCTGATCTAATATTTCTAGATATGTTTTTTTTTACTATTTACTTACATTATTTACAATTAATAGTTTTGTAAAATTTGCGAATACATTAAAACATGTAAATTACGGTCGGAGTTATTTAATAATTTTTAATCATTGAAGAAGATAATATTAACACATCCCAAATGAACCACGAAACCGAAAAAAAAACAGAAAAATAAAAAGATTTCAGTCGCATCTGGGACTTGAACCCAGGACCTCTACCTATCCGGGGTAACCGCTTAACCAACTTAGCTAATGAGATCAGTTCAATTTACGCCATTTACACCGATATCATACTTCAAGTTCAAGACTTGTTATTATTATCCTCAATTTTTATAAATCCCATATTATTGGCTGCTATCCTTATGATGATTGCAAAGTTGGGATATGTTAATATTATCTTCTTCAATTATAAAATAAGTCGATAGATGTCTCATATAAATAAAATTCGGGTAGGTATATCCGAGACTCTATTCCGATTGCAATTGAGTTCGGGATGAATCTTCAATGATTAAATATTACAATGAGGTTTACAAACTTCAATAAGTTATTAAAAAAATAAATTGAATATTTAATAATTGTTTGATTTATGATTTGAAAGAATTATAATTTTTTTCTGTTTTGATTTAATACGGGAGGGCATTAAAAAAAATTATACCTTGATAGGCGTAATGGAGTTGAGAAGCACTAGTTTTAAATTTAGGGATTTCTATGTTGCCACGTGATCTTGGTTGGTCACTTATTTTTGTGGAACTTGTTGAATTGAAATGGAATTTAGAATTTGTAATAATGTGTTCTTTTTGAAGATTTTCCTTAAACTGAGGACTCTAAAAGAGTTAAATCAGCTGTGTAGTTGGAAAAATCGATGGTTTTCTTAGGATGACTTTCAAAATCGATCTCGGTATCTTTTCAACGCGCAAGAGGTTTGTTTTAAAGGATCCCCTCAACCGATTATACCATATTTTAAAATGGATTGCGCAAGGAAAAATATACTGTTTTTATCGTATTGGATGATAGGACATTTCTCAATCTAATGAATATGTAAATACGTTTTCTTACTCTGGTTACCGTATTTTGTACTCGTTATTTACTTTGCCCCTGAGTTAGATTGTCCCTCACGCAGAGATCAGTCAATGATCATATGATGGTGCCAGCCCGTTCAGTGCCTTGTATACCATTAGACAATTTTTAAACTGAATTCTTTCTGAGACGCCAGTGGAGGCAATCACGTAGAATAGGAAATGAGAATGATGCGACAGTATTTGGTGGCACCGCATATTGGACGAGTTGCTGTGTTGAATGCTCCTTGCAAAAGTCACTAAAGAAATGCGTGACTTATCACATCTTTATGAATCGAAACTCATATTTTCGATAATAAATTCTATAATATACCTCTGAATTTGGTTTCTTTCTATCGCGCTATCAATAACAGATTTACCAAATAAACCCAAAGTTCACCATTCTGGCTGTAAGTAATAAGAACTAATGCAGTGGTCGGCAAACTCATCAGTCAACAGAGCCAAATATCACCAGTACAACGATTGAGATTTCTTTTGACAGCCAAATTTCTTAAACATATTATATTTTCGATCGAATTTCGCACTATAAACTACAATCTCTGTCAGTCAGACGTAAACTTTCTGATGTATTCCTTTTGTACACAAGTATACATGTATCAATTGATACACCAAACATTTTTTCACAAATCAACATTAATACACCAACAAGAAAATCAAAAAGGAGGATAAAAGACATTTTTTTTACATATTAAAGCCTATCACACAAATACGGGATATTTCTCTCCTTTACCGCTGATATTAAGAAATTACAATACTCTATGGTATACACTGATCTAATAATGAAATAGACTTTTTTAATGGCACATTTAATCAATAAAAAAAAAGTTTTACCATTAATATCAAACTGATAATGTGATGATGCCATTTATTAAGTATCAAAACAGTGTACCAGCAGCACAGGTGACAATAAGGAGTTAGTTTACGCACGTACTGTATAATATGTTTTCACCTCTTTTTCATTCTTATTATCATTTTTGCGAGACAATTTTTGTTGTTGTTTATTGTACTTATTGATTATTATCGCTATGTAAACATGCATGTATGTAAGTTTTGCGCATGCTGCCTGTTATGCGTACTAAAATAAAAATAAAATAAATATAGCTAGATACACTCTTTATTAACATAATAAACTTTAATTAGATTTTTTAGTCTTAATTAAACTATGTGTACATTGAATAAATCTTAATACCGTACTCAATATATATTTGTTGATATAAATTAAATTGTTAGTAAAATTCATAAAATTGAATCATGACAGTGACTGGCAAACGAATATGGCATTGAATAAATCTTAATACCGTACTCAATATATATTTGTTGATATAAATTAAATTGTTAGTAAAATTCATAAAATTGAATCATGACAGTGACTGGCAAACGCATAATGTGTTGGTTGTCGTTTTTAATGTTTGGTTCGATACCAGGTTATCATCAATAAGACGACTTCTCAATTTACTCTTGATAAGGTTCATGCTTGAAAAGATTGTTCGCATGAAAACTTAGAACCAAAAAGCGAACGAATAGCAAACGCTAGTTTTTTCAACTGATCACATGAGTCGGGAATACCAGGTATTAAAATGTCTTCCTTCTTCAGGTCTTTCAATGCAGACCACTTTGTTTTTCTCCAATATTCCCATATCAGCACAGATACGTTCAAATTCATCTGTGGCAAAGCCGTACAGAAGGTGCCAAAGAGCCGCATGCGGCCCACGAGCCGCGAGTTGCCGACCACTGGGCTAGTGTAATGACTCTCGTTAAATGCGTTCGTTATCTATATTGTCAATGAATCTATTTGTTTTGGATAAGTTGTTAAGAGGGTTTGCTATGGCAGGAGTAGCTAAATGAGACTTACCCGAAATCTGAACAATGGTCTTGTTTTCAAAGATCTTGTTTTTAATTATCCTTATCCTTAGGGCTAAATACATTTTGTTTAACTCCGATTACGATTACAATGACAATACATACTAAATGAGTTTGTGGTTAAATTATCACAGTATTATTAAAAATGATAGGTGAATCACACATACTTTACACTTATAGTTTATTATATTTTTTTGAATTTATGTCACCTTTATTTAACATTTCGTGCTTTTGGCATAAGTATTTTACAAAGGACGCAATTTCGTCAATTCGTTTCATTTAATAGCATTATAATGCGACAAATGACTCACTGATAATGTTTAAAGTCAATTCTTATGAAAGTGTTGTGTTTTTTTTAAAATCAATAATTATAAATGAACGTATTAAAAGTACACATTCAGAATCAGAAAAATAAACTTGAAATCTTCTACACATTTTTAACAGTATCCATTAATTTGTAAAAATACCCTATTTCTATAGAAAAAGATGGAACCTTTTTCAGTATTTCGTTTTAAATTTAATGTATTTTTTAAAATTCAATAGCTTTTTGTTCAGTGTTCTTAAGAATTAGGCAATACAAAAACAAAAACAAAAACGTAAGTTTTTTTTTTTTTTTAAATAACTAACTAACTAACCATCATGCCATTTCTCCGCAGGGGTGCGCAGAGAGGACGGACCACCAAACAACTCGATCTTGGCATACACTTTTTGCTTCATTCACTTTCATACAACGTCTCATACATTCTCTTCTGTTACTCCTGAGATGGCCCGACTCAAGTATTTGATTCACTTGATCATGCCATGTCTTCCTCGGTAGTCCCCGGCTTCTTCTTCCATTCACATTCGCGTCATATATTCTCCTTACACTCCTTTCTTCGTTCATTCGCTCTACATGCCTAAACCATCTAAGCGCCACTTTCTTGATCTTGCTCACTACGCTTACATCAGCCTTGCATTCTTTACGAATCTCCACATTTTTCACACGGTCATACATGGTTTTACCACACATTCGTCTCAGAGATCTCGTTTCTACAGCATTCAGTCTACTTTCATCCTTCCTCTGCCAGTTCCATGCCTCACTGCCGTACATCAGGAAGCTAGCACTCCATTGTGGACTGCTAGCTTCGCTTCTTTGGACAACTTTCATTTTTTTAAATAAATATATGTATATATATATACCTACGGCGTGTTTCAGGACTAGGACGTACCCGACAAACTTAATCCACTGATTGATTCCTAAGCTAATTTGGAGTAAAAAATGTAGATGACATTTTGGTCATTGGAATAATATCATAAAAACAACAACCAACATGCGCCGCGGGCCGCGCTTTTGCCTGACCTGGTTTGAAACCTCCGGGAAATCATGTTTACTCCTGAAAATAACAGTCCCTATCCACTACTTATTCAAAAACAAATAAATGCATTCATCGATAACGAACGCATTTACCGAGAGTCATTATGTCATTAAACTAAGTAAATAAAAATAGAATTTATTTAGCAAAGTTGTTATCGTTTGAATGAAAGAATAAATCACCCAACAATCTGAGGCAAGCACTTAGTGTGTAAATACCTATTATCGACAAGGCCAATAATAGCTTGGGTTGATAATGGTATAATAATCCACACATTTCTGCCTTGACGTGTGTACGCGGTATTACGGTATTCCGCTTCTCATAGTGTAAGTCCGGAGCGCAAAAATACCTGAAAAATACTCTGTGCCGAAACGGGCGGTCCGTTTGATAGATTCGCCTATCTTAAGAAACGGATTGCAATCTTTGGACCACGGACGTAAGGTGGGAATGCTGTCCTTTTTTATATTAATACCCCACAAGAGTCCCAACTGCTCCCAAGCGTCTGGAGCCAGTGAGACTATGTCATCCCCAATTGGAAAATGTTATGAGGCTGAAGGTATTGGGGAGGGGAAGCAGAAGTGGAAGACGAAGGTGAAGAAATACCGGGCTATTCAGATCTGGTCTCCAAACACGGCTAAAAGCCATTTCAAGCGAAGTTTCAATTCTGAATGGTGGTCTTTCACCAGGGCGATATTGAGAGTATCTTCCACTCTGGGTTGTTTTGCCGGTATTTCAATGGAAGATGCTCTGAGGAACTAGCGTCGTTGATACCTTCGACACCGGTGCATGGTCGGGAAACACGACAAACGCGCGCCCAACATTTGTACCTGCTTGTAGTTGTCACATACAAGCGTATCGTCTCTAGAACTCAACAGCCTGGCTGTGGACCGATTTGGCGGCCTCTGTGTTTCCTCCCTCCTACAACATTAGTCTCTTCAAGACCCACGTTCACTCCTTCCTCTCCTCAAAAAGACCCTCCACACAGCATCCTCAAAGATGTCGTAGGCCCTGTGTGAAAAAAAGAGATAAAATTTATTCATTTATTCAAAGAAGACAAACATTCCCGGTTCATTTGAATTGCTCCTACTACATCGTAAGAAACGGAAAAAAAATGCTTATGCAATGATGGAGGGCCTAGCTAGTCGAGGATTGAACCCACGACTCCGGGTGGGAGCCCTACGCATTTGATTACTCAGTTACTAGCCGATTTTGATTGGATGTCTCGAAACAAAAACAAGAAAACACATTACTGGTGTCGAAAGCGTAATCTCGTCCGCCAGTCTCGGTACATAGATACGAGTATCCTTTAGTTGTCGAATTCTAATCGAATTTTGGAACAATAAAATCTTAGTATAAATTTAATCTTTCAAGACACAGAAATACAAATAAGAACATTTGTATCATTATTTGATCGCCGGAAAATTATACGTTATAATATATTGTACAATAAATTATGTAGATATGTATCAATGTTATTTTGCTGATAATCCGTTCATAAACTGACATTTTTGCCATTAATGGGGTTAAGGAACTAACTAATCACCACGCCGTTTCCCGCAGGGTAGGCAGAGAGGACGGACCGCCAAACAACTCTATCTTGGCATACACTTCTTGCTTTATTCACATTCATACATCGTCCCATACATTCTCTTCTATTATTCCCGACTTCTGACATTACCCGACTTTATTTGATTCACTTGATCGTGCATTGTCTTCCTCGGGCGTCCCAGTTTCTTCTTCCATTTACATTCGCGTCATATATTCTCCTTGCACTCCTTTCTTCGTTCATTCGCTCTACATGTCCAAACCATCCGAATTTCCCTTTTATTAATCTTAATGGGGTTAATAGTTTGAATTATTTTTTAACACTGCATAGGTACCTAATAGCGTCTCCCAAGCGTATGTTTTCGCCAGTGATTCTCTAATATTCGCTCCAAAGCGCACGCCGATGTGCGCGCCGATACGTCACATCGGCCTGCCGCAGTCACCGCACTTCGGCGCGCTGGCTGACCCGTTGATCGACTGATCTCCTAGCGGAAGTGTACGTGTAAAGGGATTTCTCAGAGATCGAAGCGAAGTGTGGTCTGATGCGTGATGTGTCGTACGGTTTAAAAGTTTTTCTTTTGACCATAGATATCATAAGATAGACATCGCTAAGGTCATTTACAAATTAAAATTATAACGTCATATGTCATATTTACAAAGATATTTACGTATGAACAAATTTTGACACTACGAGTATACTTCAATGTTTCGTTCAAAAATTGACTAAAACTGTTTTTTGAGTATCTATTCTTTGCTTTTGATCAGCTGTCGGTGAAAAACCATAAACATTAAAAAAAACAAATGCGCGGCATGCGTCCAAACGCTTACGTGTAAAGGCATAGCACGCCGATCGCTGAGAAAAACCCACGCGTCGGACTGACAGGAGATCTGGACGTTCGGCCTGCAGGTCGCTGCCTTTACTCGTACTTTTCGACGGAGTGTCCGAAGTGTACGTGTAATGTCCGCTAATAAGAACATTTATTCATTCAGACCCTCCACACAGTATCCCCAAAGATGACACAGTATATGAGGGCAATTATTCCCCCCGGGAGTTAATAAATAAGTCCGTTTAAAAATATGTAAATGTATTTGAAAAGGGTTAGAGATATCATTATTTTTTACGCATACAAGTTTGGGTTCTCCATTTCGTAACTCAATTTCGGCAAACAGTGAACATGTAATGTATTTTCTTGAAGAGGAACGGCTGCGCGGCCTGTTTCATACAAAATATAATTTTAGGTTTGAGGTCAAAATACTCATCTTAACCTAATGATATTTTTTTCAACAAAAAGTATAGTAAATATCTAGTACGTATTAGAAGTAATGCATTTATTTTTGTTTTACTTTATGAAATATAGGCCATTAAAGGAAATGATTTTCACGATTTTAGAGGCACCTTTTACAAATATTTGGGGGCTAACAGTGATTTAAAAAAAAATAATCCGCCTCCTTTGAAAATAAAATGAAATATAAAATACAAAAAAATAAGCATTATGATGGACTTTAAATTAAATTTAAAACGACCAATTTACATTGGACCACAAATTTTCCCTACATAAATTAAAATATCGACCCGAAAAAACCTTTTTTTTAAATATTTTGTTTTTATATTTTTACTATCGTTATCTAAATATTTATATAGCAAATATAATAATTAAAAAAAAAAAAAAAACGATAAACCCGCAAATAATTTTCTAAGTTGCCTCTTAAATTATGAAAATTGTTTTTTTTCATGGCACGTACTTCAGAATTTAAATAAAAAATAAATAAAATACTTCTCATACGTACTAGATATTTACTAAACCTTTAATTTTAAAAAAATGTCATTCAGTTTGGATAGTATTTTGGCCTCAGATATAAAATTAAGTTATGTATGAAACAGGCAGCGCAGCCGTTCCTCGTAATATTTAAGGTTTATATTATTTATGTTTTATTCATCATCCCTCGAGTTTAAAGAAATATTGCCGTTTTTTATCAAAATTTCGAAATGATTTTTGTGTTTGTTTAATTGATTACTTTGACAGAAATGTAAATGCCACCGGATATCTACAATACTTTATTTAAACAAGCTAAAAACGTCACAATGACGTACAATTTTACGTACAATTCGATGACGTGCGGATTCGCAACCCGTAGCAAAAGTTGCTTATGCAAACAATGTGAAGTTGAAAACGCAATCGTCAAAAAGTGATAGAATGAATCATTTAATCACCGTTGCATAATCAATGCAAGTAAATAGTTACTTTCAATTTATTCCAAGTCATCGTGCGGATTTGCGGAAACCTTTTTTTTGAAATTTAGAATTTCCGGAAACCTGTTATTAATATTTTCCTTAAAATGGTTTCGCTTATAGGACGCACAATTAGAGTTGACCCAAACAAAATATACTTAGGGATTGTGCGTATCGGTGCATATGTATACCTCCACTCCTTACAGTGATGTCTCTGCGAAACGTCACTGAGAAAGAGCGTTTATTCTTGTTTACGTGTGCTTATTGTTATTTACGAGAAAGGTACAATAAGAGTGCGAGTATACGATGATCTATTTTGAATAAACGATAAGTTTTTGCAGTGTGTGGCTTCATTATTAATAAATTAATTGAAAATTACTTTTTAATCACCACTTTATTAATATATACCCAACATATATCAACATGTTTCTAAAGCGAAACTTTCCTCATCAGGAATATACACATTACATAATTTTTATTGGTTCTGAAACAACTAAAAGAGCCGAATGATTTTTAGTTAAATTTTAGCTGAAGGAAGGGGAAATTATGAGTTTAATATTAAAACATGTATATTTTAAAGAAAAAAAAAACGCGTTCTTGAATATCATTAGGATGTCAATCTCGATTTTTCACAAATAACCTTAGAAGTCGTAGGTAAGTAATTTATGATTAATTGAACCTTAAGAGAACCCCAACGTACTTAATTTAATTTATATACAACCAGCTGACATACCCGACGTTGCCCGGGGTTATAAATGGTTTGGAATAAAGTTTTAAGGTTGTGATGTGTTATTACCCCTACCCCTTCCCCTTCCCCTACCCCTACACCTATCCCTTCCTATCCCAGCCCTACCCCTACCCCTACCCCTACCCCTACCCCTACCCCTACCACTACCACTACCCCTACCCCTACACCTACCCCTACACCTACCCCTACTCCTATACCTGCCCTTACCCCTACCTATCACTACCCTAACCCCTAGTACTCCTTTTACCCCTACCCCTACTCCAGAAATTTTCCTTCAATTTTGAACAACATGTGAGCAAGATTACATCAGAAAGTTAAAAAATTCTGCTTTAAGGGGTGGGAAAGGGGGATTAGGGTGGTTTTACACAATCTCATAGATAAGCTCGTAATAAAATTGTATATTTGTGTAAAATATAAAGCCAACCACAAACACTATATTATATCATATATGTGGATAGATAGAAGAAGATATTATTCTTATTATAGTACCAATGACATTCCAAAATCTGAATCTATACCTTATAAATCAATTTTTTTTCTAGCTCACCTAAGCTCGGTATGGCTTTTGTTACTATAGCGCCTGTGTAAAAAAAAGTTTTACTCGAAATCCGTTATGTATAACACAACGGAACAACATAAAATCCAACAATTCGACACTAAGCACACTCAAAATACCTACCTAAATTATAGAAAATTTGTATGAGTTTGTGCTTAAATTGAAATATTACTCAAAACAGTATTTTATTTTTAATCTTCGAAGATAATATTAACGATTTCCTAATTGAATCACGAAACCGAAAAGACATAGGAAAGAAAAGAAACCAATAGCAGCTGGGATTCGAACCCAGTTGACATATAGCTCAGGTTCCGGATAGACCATGAGGTCCTGCTTCTTGTTCGAATCCGAGCTGCTACAGTTTTCGCCATTCTGGCATCTATAAACTAATTATAACGATTGCCCGGCATTTATATAGGTAAACCCGCTAGAAAGTATAGGTTTTTCAGAATTTGCCGAACATTTAATTAATACTAACCATACTTTTAATAAAAATACAGGAATACAAATAATACATAAAAATAGAATAGGTTTGCGCCTTTATAACTTAAAACCATTATAAATATCAAAATCAAATAAAAATAATAATTGCCAAACTTTAAATAAACAATTAGGTTTAACCCAAAGTCCGATTTTTATGTTCCCTTTCTTCCCCACTACCTCTCTACCTACCCCTCTTCCGGATACTTTCTGATGCTCTATCCTGTTCTACCCTAAAGTGTTGTCCCTTTCCCACACTTTCTCTGTCGCCATTATGATATCTCTGTATTTTAATTTAAGTTTATATGTGTACATTCCTGAAGAAAGTTGAGTCCAACCGAAACCGGTCGAATACAGAAATATACATAAATAAAATAATGTAACTTAAAACAAAAACATTTTTCATTTAGATTAAAAATATATTACAATGAGTTTTGTAAGCTTTGATAAATTATTTTATAAAATAAGTTTTTTTTTGTTATTATTTTGTTAGTATTTTTCCCCTGTACTATATAAACTAAACAATGCTTTATTTTATGATTGCGAAATTCCCTCACCAAGAACCTTGTTTTTTAACAATATAATACACATTGTGTAAACACCTCGAAAATATTCGTCAACTCTCATGAACAATACTTAGGTAAGTACTTGAGTAGGTACTTGTCTAAAGTGTTTGTGAATTCGATTTATCTGTAGGTAAGTACGCACTGTAACTACTACGTATCCTAGCTTAGAAATATCAACACACTATTCATATAATTTTGCGTTTCCATTAACGCGTATTTTTACTCGGCATACGTCATTTTACGCGAAAAACGCCAAGTTTGTCATATTCACCGAAATCAACATGATTTTTTTTTTTGAAAAAGGAAATTTTAATAAAATAAAAAATTTCTATGGTTTTGACATGCCTGAGTGGCCATTAGATTGAAAGCAGCTAACCTCGCGTCGAAAACGACGCGAACTGGCATTCTTTTTTCGAATTGAAAATTAATCCACTTTTTTTGCTGCAAAATACAAAAACGGGAACATTAAATCTGAGCTTTTGTTTCAAAATACCACCGATTTTGCTGAAATTCCACCAAAAATAACGGGAAATTTGTCGAAAAATAACACCACATTTCCAAAACAATAACGCGAATTTTCAAGTTCTACTTGACAGTGTTTGACAGTTGTCCACAGCCTGTCAAACTGTAGCTTTATTTTCGAAATTAAAGAAAACTTGTTTGAAATAATATTCACACCAAAAAAATCCAAGTACGACACAAACTATATACACATCTTAGTGACTGAATGCACGCCACCCTCAACACTACTGTGTTGGATACTTCCCCAATGATGACATTGGCCCTGAGGGAAAATACCTCGTTCGGAGCAAAAAACAAAACAAAAAATCTAACCTCAACAGCTAATGCTTACCCGACACCTATGTATATATATATATATTTTCTTTTTTTTATTACCGCACAATGGTTTCAATTCCCTGGAGCCAACGGGACTATGGCATTCCCAAAGTGCGGTATGTTGTGAGACTGCACAAAAGACAGGGGAAGAAGATAAAAAGACTAATGAAGGTCACAGAACACGGTGAAAGCCATTTCAAGCTAAATCTCGAAAATAATATGCAAAACTACGCTGATTTTTCACCAGAGCAATACTGATAGTACCCACATATCTGCCACACCTGAATTTAAGGTAAATATACGAAATTTTATTTTGGATTAGTTATGTAAAAAAATAATTACCACGTTTTTTGCGCGCGCCGGGTTTCGAACCTGCGACATCTGGTGAATCCAAATGACAATCTAGTCTCCATCAACGGAAGCAATCTTCCTAACTTGCCTTCCATTGATTGCTTGGTAGTGATCAGTTCAGGCACGGGAGCTCCATCGAAACCAGAGACAAGTTAGCCTCTCAGAAGCTGAGCGTACTGTGCAGAGTCCGCAGATACTTTAGTAGTACGCAACTGCTGACCCTGTATAAATCGCAAGTGCGCCCCACTCTTTAATTTGGCAGCCAGCTCTGGTAGTAGAACATTTTTACACGATTGACATTTGTCTCATGAAAACGAGTCGTTTCTACGACTCGTTCTTGTATTCAGTGGCTCAGCTATGGAATGACCTGCCGGCTTCTGTTTTTCCCCTCTCCTATAACATGGGTTTCTTCAAGACCCAAGTTTACTCCTTCCTATTCTCCAAAAGACCCTCCACTCGGGATCCCCAAAGATGACATAGACCCCAAGGGAACTTATTTTCCTCAGAGACGTAGCAACTGTGGAGCCGAAATTTTGCCTCAATACTGTTCAAATACGCTCTTCCCAACAAAATTCTCGATCAAATTTACGATCAATTTAGGATATCGATTTTTGTGGGTTGAGTTCCCCTCAACAGAGGACTAGTTATACAAAGTATCAACAGGGTGAACAAACTAACAGTTGAAACTAATTGAATGACAAAGACTTATTTCCGTTTTCGAATGTCAAAACTTATTTTGCGTATATTTTACATGAGTATGAATTGCGTATATTTTAAATGAATGAGCTACATTTTGTATTGTTTTTCAGGAAAGAGAAACGTCAAATGTACGTCTATGAAAATGGGCGGGCACTATTTTATTTTCTATGAAAGTGGGCCGGCACTTCCATAGACAATTAAATATTAAAAAAATGCTTAGAAACAGGCAAACAGAGCGATTGCTCAACAAAACTCTTGGCTGATCGATGCCTCAGATTCGGCGATTATTCGAAAAGTTGGGAAGAACGGCTGAAAGCATATGTTATAATTAATTTATTATTGGATCAAAAATCGGGTTTTTTGGATCAAACATAATCAATGATACTAGATATCTCTGTAATCTATAAATTAATAATGTATTATATCCTTACAAAACTCGTGATTTGACTTAGCTTCCGATAAACTAACAAACATGGCCTTTTGATCGATTACTCATGGAGAGGATCATATCTATCATAATTCATCACACGTTCCAGTTTATATTTGACGTCTTTTCGTTTTATTTGTGCTCTGATTTATATGAATCACGTTTTGCGCAGGTAATCAGAAATGCTTTTGATGCATTTTAGCAGTGGTGAAGTTATTATTAACTATTACATTACGAATACATTAATATTTCGATTAATCTATGCCCAAGGGAGACCTTATGACTAGTCAATTAGTGTACATTCATTTCTTTAAAAGATGAATAATCACTTTGTGAAGTCATAATTAATAAATTAATTAGAATTACTTCGTTTAAACCCCTGTTTTTAATGTTTAAATATCTACATGTTTCAGAAGCAAAGCTCCCCTCATCAGGATAAACTATTTATATATATATATATATATGAATTAATGTTTTCTGTCTCTCTGAACTCGATTTTCTCGAAAATTACTGGACCGGTTTGGCTGAAAATAGCACAGTTTGTTTTTATTAGTCCCGGGAAGGTTTAGAGAATATTTTGAATGAAATCCAATATGTAAAACTGTTGCTATAACATTTTAAAATTATTTTCCCTCCACACAGCATCCCCAAAGATCATATAGGCCTTGAGGGAAAATATTTCCCTCAGGGTCTCCTCTGTGGAGTTACTGTAAAAAAAAGTATCAAAAACGTTGAACCCGCCATGTTGTATTTAAGTTAATCCATATATATATGCCACTCTGGTTAGCCACAGATTACTTATTAAAAAGAAGAAAGTTTGTCTGCGTAGAATATACCTACTTAAGAACTTCATTATTTAGATATGTTTTGAAAAAATAAATGTTTGGAATGAAATAAAAAATTTAAGTGAACTTTTGTTTGTTTAGAGATAGTAATAGTCATCACAAGGTATTACTTTCGTTGTCAAATCAATGATGGCGCCCAAACGACAAGCAATAATTCACAACTTTATAACTTTATTCCAAAATAAATAAATAATCCCGATCAAGGCCAGACATCAGCTAGTTTGCTTATAAAATTATATCAAGTAACCAAACGTTTTTTAACGTATTCGTTTGTTATCAGTTTGACACGCGCTAACTCAACTCGATTAATTTGTTGTAATTGCAAATTCAATAGATAATATTGAGCTTTACGGATTTTCATATAAAACGATATCAAATTAGTAATGATTTTCCCAGAAAAGTAATATAAATGTTTCGTAATGAAAAACATTATGGAAAAGATGAATTTTTTTCTTGTTTTTTTCATGAATAGGTAATATGATGTCACCTTTGTAGTTATATGATCTGACATTTTCTAGTAGATAAAAATTGAAGGCGCTCCGATCGTTTAAAAGGTTTTAATACAACATAATAAGAATACACGAATTTAGTAAAGACTGAAAGTGGTAAAAGAAGCATAGGCCACGAGGGTGTATGTATATATATATATATATATATATACAGGCCACGAGGGTGTATGTATATATATATATATATATATAAGGTGTTTTTTTAGAGGTTTAGTTTTTAAACTAGCAACTTTGTTTCTACAGACTGTCAATTTGACAGTTGGCATATAATTATCTCTTAAATATATATAATATTATCTGTTAAATAAAACCAATATCATAGACATTAACATTATTTAATTTTTTTTTCATTTTGAATTTGTATACCTCTAAAAAAATACCCTTAATATAAACAATCTCCTTCCCGATAGTACGAACATTAAAAAAAAAACTATTCAATCTCAAAATAAGTGAGCAAAATAACGATGTATGATATGTAATGTAGGAATAATATGTGAGGTATATAAATAATATAATGTAATATTAAGTAATATGATACATAATATAAGTATTAAAATAGGTTAAGAATAATATATATGTATGAAGTTAAGCTCAGAAAGTAAAATAATTATGTATTTCTTTTAATTAATCTTTTAATCAAAAAAAAATTAAAAATTACAACGCCAATATGGCTGTTAGGATAATGAAAGTATCTTTAAAAAAGCACAATGGTTCAAGTGCATCTTTTTTACTTTCACCAAATGGTATCAAGAAATTATTGGAATTTTCTGGAAGGAGATGATTTTACATCACATTTTATGAAAATTCTATGTTTAGGGCGTTGCAATGGGAAGTAATGAAAAATCATGCATTTTTGGATTTAAAATTTGATGTATAATTTCTTCAAACGATTGGTATTCTCTTTGTGGCTTCTCAAAATAGCTATTTCTTGAATTTATTTTCATATTGATATATTCATATTAATATAATAATAATATATATATTTAAAAAATTTATAATATAAATTTGTTATTCAAGTTTTTTTAATAATTTTTTATTAACATTTTTGATTAATTACTTACCTACTTCAATCAATTTTTGTTTATGTTAATAATTTGTCTTTTCTTCATTATTGTTTTCTAATTTTTATCCTCTATACTTGACATTATTATATTTATTATTCTATATATTCCTGATGTAGAAAGCATCGCTTATGAAACATGTAGATATATATCTGTGTATTAATAAAGTCGTGAATACAAAGCATTTGATGGCCTAGAAATATCATCGATGATTCAATTGAATACTCCAAGTAGAATATATCAAACCTTATATTTAACCGGGCATTTTCCGAGTCTTTTTATAATTCTAGAAAAAAATAAAGTATCAGACCCAAAAAAAAATGTTTAATGTTCAAAATCTCCTACTAGGGAATCCCTTTTCAATATTGTTGTATTTTTCATCGTGTTAAATTAAGTTTTTTTAGAATTTGGCCCCAAAATATTTTATTATGCCTGAGCTTTATAAAACAAAATAAAACACGCGTTTTGTTAATGGTTTTTGTTTTTGTTGCATAAATTGAAACATGCGGCCGGTGTCAAGCGGTAATTTCAACCTTTTCGCCACCTGCATAAGGAGTGCGTGATTTCATTCGAATTTTAGGAAGTGGATCCCCTTAAACTTGTTTTATTATTTAATGCTTTGGAAGAAAGACAATAATACGGAAAAGGCGATTTTGTCTAAACATTTCTGAAAAGGATGTATTGAAATAAACGTCTGATAAATCTTAGATAAATAAAATAAAAACAAAATCAAATTCACAGCAAAAATATAAATAAAAACAACGTGATAAAATCGAGTTATTAATTAAAGTTTTATTATATTTTAACGCCAACCGGTTTCACTTAAATCAAGCTTCGTTGGGGCAAATATAATGACTACAAAATAATAAAACAAAGTTTTTGTTTTTATTTTATATGATGTCAAAGCACTAAGTGATTTCTTATGAAAAAAGTAAAATAAAATCGAGTTATGTTGAAAAAAATCAAAATGAACAAAAAAAAATCAAACTCGAATGTGATAAAATTTTTATGTGAGGAACAAATTTCAAAGTACACTGATTGTTTCGTGGTGCCATAGGAATGCTAGTAACACTTTATTAAATGTCTGCGTTTTATTACCTATCCTGTACATTGAGGTATATAAATAAAGTCTACGTTCCGTGCAAAATCAGTGCAAAATTTTATTCCCGCGTGTGAAGTAAGAAGGGGGGTGAGGCGGCTGTCGACGTCTCCCGAATTCTTCCTACCACGAATGAACTCAAAGAACGGAGTCGCCGCGCCGGACGGCTGACTGGTGACTGCCGCGGATTTGTATTCTGAAGGATCCTATAAAATAAAATAAACGTGTCTTGAGCATTTCTACCAGATATCTTTAGAGTGAGGTCCAGAAAACGGGGTATTCCAACGAAGAGTGCTGAAAAAGTTGAAACCAAACTCTACTGGAAAACAAATGGTTCAACTTGAGATCGATGTACATAAGCACGCAAAATGAATTTCTATCGTAAACACTAAACTAATTTTTGACAAATAATATGTACATATAGATAGTAATAATAGGTACCTACCCTTGAGGTATGGTATAATATGATAGCTCCATTATAATCTCTCCCTCTTTCTCATAAACGCAGCATATAACGGAAAAAGATGTTACAGCGAACCCTTTTTGGTATGATCCTGCCGTTCAAAGCACCGTTGTATCGACTTTTCCTTATACACGCTTCATCTATGAGAATGAGGGAGAGGCTACAACGAAACTATCAGCGGTACAGGTAGGTACCCGCCCGCGCCGCAGTTTGCAAACCGCCCCGTCAGCTGTTAGCAATGGCCGCCAGCGTTTTCCGCGGCTACGGTTAGTTCAGTTGACACTCGACTACGGAGCCGATACGTCCGGAGCCAACCGAAAACGCCGGCAGTCTGTCCAACCTAAAAATAATAAACAGTTCCTAACCTACCTGAGGTTCTTTTTCTACTTCTTTTCTTTGCCCGCGTTCCATTTTCAAACGTCGCGCGCTTTCAAATGGTATTCGCGATTGCCGACCAACTTTTCAAAAAGATTCTATTTTATTTTAGTGTTGTTGGATATATACAAGAATGGTGTGATGACTTGAATAAAAACTGTGACATTTTTGACTTGTATTTATAAAATTAGTGACTAAAAATAATCGTATAAAAGTGGATAAAAACTATTCAATTGATTACTAGTGATGTAAGCATCAAAACATCTATAATAATGCTATTATCTTTCATATTTTAAGGTGGTTATATTAATATAACATTTACAGTCTGTGTAGGACACTTGGTATTTTCCTGTCATAATAACAGTTGTTATATCTAGGTTTATCAGAGCTTAAACCGTCTCATTTTATATCAAAATAAGTTGGCATTATTTGACGGGTTTATCAACACATCTCGAGATAAACGAAACATAAAGATAATTAAAATAATAATATCTAGAAATAAAACATTGTTGACATCGTGAAAATACTCTGGAAATCCACTAAATAAGATATTATTTGCTCAAAAGTCAAAAATTTGACAGAACGTTACTATTTATTTAAATGTGTTTGGGAACGTTTTAAATTATTTTGTTGTTTATGGTGTGTTAAAAACTAGTTTTTATTTCTCTGTAAATTGTCTATGACTTCGGAACAACATTTGAAATAGAACGTTGTTTATTGGAATTTCAAACATTTAAATAAATTCAGAGGTTACATTGCTATTATTGTGCGTTCGTGAATTAAAAATATTGGTGTTTTCGATTGTGTTGGAGCGGAAGAAACAAGGTTAAAGTGGCATTAGGAGAAGGGCTAGAAGAAGAAATGAGGAGTGACATGATGGTGCCTGGGGAGGTAGAGGGAACGGACTACCTCCTTTCCAGCACCATGCGAATAGACGAATCGTTCTTCCAGATACTTGGTGAGTTAGCAATTTCATCACTTTTGATTTTGATGGTAACATGAAAACCGTGTATTTTAAATATGTCTCACTCGAGGCTCTATGTTTTATGTATCTAATAATATTTTGAATTGTATTAAAATCTCGTAAACTGATATACTCACATACTCGAGTATATTTTTTTCTCGTGACCGTAAAAGGCATTATAAGCAATTGATGATATGTACTATCTATGTATATGCATGTAAATATAAGTCGACAGCACTCTTTTTATGATAAAACTGTTTGAAAACAATATTATTGTAGTCTTCTATAAAACATTGAGAAAGGTACAAAAATAGGTATTTTTAGACTTATTGTAGTAATTAGCAATAACAACAAAAATATGTTGCCGCCGTTTTGCACGTTCACGTTAAATAAGATTAGTTGGATTAGGAAAAATAAGAAAATTCACCTTTATGCATCCTATCTTTCATAAAATGTCATATGAGAAAAAAAACACCACATATACTAACTAACTAACTAACTATAACCATCACGCCGTTTCAGAAAGGATGGACCGCCAAATAACTCGATCTTGGCATACACTTTCTTGCTTCATTCACATTCATACAACGCCTCATACATTCTCTTCTGTTATTCCGACTTCTGACATGGCCCGACTCGAGTATTTGATTCACTTGATCGTCCCATGTCTTCCTCGGTCGTCCCCGGCTTCTTCTTCCATTCACATTCGCGTCATATATTCTCCTTACACTCCTCTCTTCCTTCATTCGCTCTACATGCCCAAACCATCTAAGCGTCCCTTTCTTAATCTTGCTCACATATACCTATACGTTTTTATATCTACGCAGGAAACGTTAGACATTTTTCTAACTAACCCTACCCGTAAATAATTTACATAAAAATTATTACAAGTTTAGAAAGTGGCCTTTAGTACCATTTTGAGTACTGACTCTTAATATTTGTTGTAAATTATCAATATCAACTTTATGCCTGTTTTATTTTTATTATTTTCTTCTCATTTAAAAAGTTTTACCTAAGACTCGAGCGTTTACAGATATTTGACAGATCTTCAAAAATATTACGAAATAACGAGTGCTCTAGAAACTCAATATTTTTATATATAAATAGAAGATACTCTCAGTATCGCCCTGGTGAAAGACCACCGTTCAGAATTGAATCGTTGCTTGAAATGGCTTTTAGCCATCTTTGGTGATAAGATCTGAATAGCCAGGTATTTCCCCACCTTCCTCTTCCCCTACTCCTTCCCCTCCCCAATACTTTCAGCTTCACAACATTACCCAATTGGGGCTGCTTTAGGCTCACTGGCTCCAGTATGTAGTACGGTATTCATTTAAAAAATAAAAAAAATATTTATCCAAATCGCATAATAATCTACATCTTCGAGAAGTTAATTTATTTTTATGACCGATCGTATCCACGTGTTTAAAGATGTTTTAGTATTTACCATTTCAATTTTATAAAAACAACTCCAAGAGGCTGTGCGAGTTTTTTTTGTATAATTTTATGTTGCAAATAAGTATGTATGTAGTTATTTTTCAATTTAATTAACAAACCAAACGGTCAGTTAACAAACTAAATACACAATCAATTTTCAAGCAAAATTTTAGTTTATTTTTAAACAAAATTTTAGATATTTAGTTATTTTTATAACAAGGTTAATTTTCGAGCGAAATTTTAGCTTATTTTTAAACAAAAAATTAGATATTTAGTTATTTTTAAAACAGGCTTAATTTTCAAACTAAACAGTTAATTTTCAAACTAAAATTTAGTTAATTTTCAAACTAAAATTTAGTTCTTTTTCAAACAGGGTAATTTTCAAACTAAACAGTTCATTTTCAAAGTGAAATCTATTTATTTTCCGAAATTAAATAACGTGTAGTTAATTTTCAAACTAAACTTTAAGATTTTCGGGTGAAATCGGTTGAGCTATATTGAAATGCCGACAGAGGTACAATTTCAATGAATATTGTGAACGTGAAAATTAGTATTATTATTTCCAAGAAACGTTAATAATTTGTAAATAATTGAGGGTTTTTGTTTATTTTACTCAAGATCGGTTTGGCTGCTCAATTTACAAAGCTCATTTTGATTGAAGCTATTTAAAAGCAAAACATTATTAAATTTTAACAGAAATATTGTCTGTTTTTTTTTTTACTTTGATCTTCATAAACGTATTGTTTTTCCGTAATTATAAATACTTCAATATTATTCAGGATTTCCGGGGATAACTTGCAGTAACTTCGGGAGGCGATTCTACGTGCCAGCACAAATAAAAATTGCGTTTTTTTTAGAATAATATTTTTGCATAGATGATATTTTTTTTATTCTGTACATACTATTAAATATTTTAATCTGAAAACTACTGAAATTGTTAAAATATCGAAAAAAGTCATTTAAATATTTTATTTGTGGATCACCTTCCGAAGTTACTGCACTTTACCCCCGGACATCTTGTAAATTAGTTTTTTTACCAGTATTGAAAATTCCTTTAAATATGCCGTCGTGGTGCTTACCACAAACAATTTTCACATTTAAATAATATACCACATTTCCAATGCATGTCGCTCCGTTCTACCAGAATAAATCCTTACTTTACAATTTTTCACGTTTTATTCCGAAATCACAAAATGTGTATGATTTTGACTATTTCTGTGTTTAGCTACACATCCACGACAATAAACAAACCATATATCGCTTATACTATAACATTGATGTACCAAATATGTCAACAACATCGAAGTATTTGTTCTCCAGATGTTGAATCCGTAGGATAGGGGAATAATATTGCGACGCTGAAGTTGAATTGTCACAATAAAATCTATATTTCTAAAACCAAGAAGATGAACAACGAAAAACATAATTATTGAATTGGTCGGGGAGTATAGGTTATAAAATTAAAATAAATATGGGAAATAGGATAATAAAATCCTCAAACACGTGTGCTGTGCTGCACGCTGTAATGTGAATACTCGCGTCTGTGCTGTTCCCGCACTGTACTGTTCTGCTTTGCGCGGTGCTGGTAGATGTGAATGAACTTAATTGGTCGAGCGGTCTAACGGCTTTCCATCCAGGTGTCTCGGATTCAATCCCCTTCTATCCAAGTCCTTCATCAATGGACAAGTCAAATTTTGTGCTTCTTCTGGTGGCGGTAGGAGGAAATATAATATTGTCGGGTTATTCATAACCTGGAAATGATTATTTTGTTAACAACAGGTTGTTTCGATAAAAAACCTTATAAACTCCTTCGTTTAATATTTTGCAAGATCATCTCTGTCAGTATTCCAAGTATTTCCTAAGTCTCTACAAGGTTTCGAGGCACACAATAATACCATCGCGCTATTATCTGCACGTTCATCGTTGGCAGACGCTGTAAAACATGATAGCTGCAATTATTCGGTGTAGGAAAAATGGAAAAATATAATATTATACTTCATAAATCCGAGGTTAGAGGTTGCGGCGTCGCGTAGGGACCTTGGAAAATATTGTTTTTTACCTGCGGTCTGGCGTCGTTAAAGTGGTGACAATAACGCCGATTTTTTACTGCCATTTTCTAGAAGAAAAAAGTATTACATGCAGTGACGTAGCGAGAAAATGCCACCCCTGGGGCTCTAGGTTGAAAGTCAGTGCCTAACCCCCTCCATTAGAATTTTTTTATCTACATTGCAGATGATCGTTAAAAGCAACGATATCTGTTGAACTTTTAGCTGTCATCAATGAAATTAAGCTGGAAATAGTCACTGCAAAGGCGTCGTCGTGAGTTCCATTCCTCGGCGGGCTAAGTCCTCCATTACGGCATGAGCAACATCTTCCGCTTGCTGTGATGGTAGGAGATTTTCAAATATTGTCAGGTTATTCTTATATTAAAATTATTGTTATTTTTAAATAAATGTAAACCAAATTTTGTATATTCTTTATTTTACCATTAATAAGTAATGCGTTTCCCACTTTCATTCCACGTATCTACAGTCTGATATTTTATAGTAGACAAAAAATGAGGACGCTGCGATCGTTTAAATCGTTCTGAATGACAACACCAAGATGATTCATAGGATGATTATTGTAAGTTTAAAAAAGCACAATAGTCTAAGTGTGTGTTATTTAATTTTCACCAAACGATATCCAGAAATTAGTGGTACTTTCCGAAAGGAGATGATTCATTTTATATGTAAACTTTTTTTTATTATGTAACGCTTTGCGAGAATAGCAATTACACAGAAAGTGCGTTTTTCGTATTTTTGAAAATTATGTATCGACATAACCATGCTACATAAATCTATATATATAAAAATCAACGTAAGTTTGTTTGATTGTCCTCGATTTTCTCGAAAATTACTTTACTGGTTTCGCTGAAAATAGCATAGTATGTTTTTATTAGTGCCGGGAAGGTTTAGAGAGTAGTTTGAATGAAATCCAATATGTAAAACTGTTTCTATAACGTTTTAAAATTAGTATGAAAAACATTAAACCCGCCATGTTTTATTTAGGTTAGCCCATAGATATAACACTCCGGTTAGCCACAGATTGCATATTCAAAAGAAAAAGGTTTTTTTGGGTAGAATATTTTCAACATGGAAAACACGAGTAGGTAGATATACTTTGAAAAAATAAACGTTTGGAATGAAATAAAATATACAAATAAATGTTTATTTTAATTACTTTCGTTGTCAAATCAATTATGGCACACTAATGACAGGCGAAAAATCCCGAGCAAGGCCGGGTGCACATCATCTAGTAAATAAATAAAAAAAATATGTGTATCAAATTCACAGGTCAAAAATATAAACAATTTAAAAGCATTTGTTGTCCCACTTTATTAAATGTCTACATTTTATTGCTGTAGAATCTATTGATATCTTGAAAGTAAATTCGAATAAAACAGCATGAAAACTTATACGTTTGTCAAATTCAACACTGCGTATGCATTTAAATTTCCCTGAGTAAGCCGGAGCTTTTGCCCAATCTGCCAATGCGATGGATATGCCACTGGTTAAATATGTTTCCAGAAACAAGTAGGTACTTGTTGTAACTTATTGGTGACGTTGATGCGAGAAGATGTCTTGAAGTATTTTCTTTTATGTTACCTCGCTACAATACACGTGGCCTTTTCAGATATTATATTTATCGACACACACATTTTCATGTCTCTTTTCATTTCATTATATTTTGAAAGGAAACTGAGGTCGCCATTTTACATAATACCTTTTTTTTTTTTTTTTTTTTTTTATATATTTATTTCTTGCTAAAGCAATCCCGATGAGTTTCAAAACTCATTTTAGGACGGGAGGAATTTACAATACATAAGTAGGAGATAGTACATACAATTTTACATTGACAGCAAAATATCAAAAATAGAAGTTTCACATACAGACAGAAATAATTTTATAAGGCCAAGTTAAATAGAACAACACACAAGAGAAAACATATAAGGGAACAACAAAATATACAAATATGGATTTACTGATTTTCATTTTTAAAAATCCTTAAAAAGTATTCCTTTATACCATCATTTTGGGATTTTTTATTTTTCTGGATGGTTTTGTACATATCTGGAAGCGAATTATAAAGTGTGTAGGCAATGTAGTTTAAAGATTTTATTCCATATTTTGTAGTGTGTGTTTGAGGAATGCGGATTTTATTGTTATTTCGAGTATTGTGGTTGTGGATGTCTTGATTGTAAAGTGGCTTGACGTTAGTGTGAGTTGATTGTTGAGTAATTTGTAGGATGGTGCTGGTGATTTCATACTTAGGAAGGATCGTGATTGGAAGGATACCGGAAACTGAGTAGATGTCCCTGACATGAGTGTCCCATGGAAGTCCAAAAACATTTCTGAGGGCTCGGTTTTGAACCACCTGCAGATCAGCAATCAATTTCTTCGAGGCAAAGCCCCAGATACAGCAGAGATAGGAAATGTGTGAATGTACCATGGCGTAATATACTGCAGTTAGTAACGGAATGGGTAGTAATCCTTGAAGTCTATATAGCACACCAGTTATGGGGGTAATTTTCTCCTTTACATGATTTATGTGGAGATCCCACGAGAGTTGAGAATCTACTATAAGGCCCAAATATTTTGTTGTCGTTTTCTTTTCGAGGCAGTTGTCACCAATTTTGATATCGAGGCTGGAATTTTTCTTGTTGCCGAATAGTAAATAATGCGTTTTTTTTACGTTAAGGGTCAGTTTATTTATTCTCAACCAGGTTGTGAGATGGGAAACATCGGCATTCATTTCCATTTCGAGTTCCGCTAGGTTTTTTTTGTTATAAAAAATTACAGTATCGTCCGCATAAAGTTGAAGAGTTCCTTTAATGCCCCACTTTGTTATGTCATTAACATATATTAGAAATAGCAACGGTCCAAGAATTGATCCCTGTGGCACTCCACATGTTATTTCACCCAATTCACTCATTTCTCCACCCAGTTCTACTGCCGAAAAGCGATTTGATAGGTAAGATCTGAAAAGTTCCAGAGGAGTACCAACAATACCCAAATGTTTCAGTTTTTCGATCAATACGTTATGGTCCACCGTGTCAAACGCCTTCTTTAGATCAATAAATATTACCTTCTGACCCTATGCTCCAGACAGGTTAATAAAATTGATTATTTGCTCAGAAAGTATGTTTTTCGATATTTGAAAATGTTTTAACAATTTGCCACAACAAACTACACATTGAAAGGTGGGTTAAATCCCATCACTGGAAGGAATGGGAGAGGGCACCGGAATGAGAAAATCCAAAGTACTCATAGACGGACCTAACCCCAGGCGAACCAAGTAACAACTCAATATGAACAGAAACTCACTTAGGGAACTGGAGGACACTGCCACCTCAGGAGACACATGCGGCTTTTGGGAGTGGAAAACACCAATAGATGCAGGAATTATCAAGGAGATGAAGAGACTCCAATTCACCTATGTGTCAATGCCACACCTTGATGGGAAGAATGCTCAGCTACCTGGGAAGACATATTGTGAAACCAAGAGACATAGCCGAATATCCGATGACAACCCTGGTGAACTTTATCAAAGGGACTGGATTACTGTGAAAGGAATGAGATAAAATGGGAGATCACACAATGAGCCTATGGCCTGAGTGCTCACGGGAGTTATGCAAACCGTCTCCGTATCAATAAAAAAAAAAATAAAAAAAATAAAGGAATCCTTGAGCTGGTCTAACATAGATATTTATGTAAATGAAATAGACACTGTAAGACGTACAAGGCACTGAATGGGCTGGCACCATCATACTTGACTGATCTCTGCGTGATGGACAATCTTACTCAGAGGCAACTCACGCTCAGGTCGGTCAAGTCTGGTGTACGAGTACTGCTAAATTTGCGGACAGAGTTTTCAATGTGCTGGATCCACATTCTTGGAATGACCTTTTATTTGGTTTCAGGTCAGAAAGGAATTTAGAAACCTTTAAGAAAAATCTAAAAGCATATCTATCTAAAAATGTAAAGCGCCCTTGAGGTGATTTTTAATCACTTAACTAAAATTGACCATTTATATAGACATATGCACAATAAAATTATATACTTCTCTCTTACATACCTATCTTTAAAGAAATATCAACAAAATATTCCTACACAAGAGCAACACGTGTATTCTCGTTGCGTGTGGTAAAACATTACTAACGGCCGTTCTTCCCAACTTTTCGAATGATCAATCTGAGACACCGGTCTGCCAATTGTTTTGTTGAGCAACGCTTTGTTTGCCTGTTTCCGAGCATTTTTTATTTTATTGTTGAACATCCTAAATTGTCTATATGGGTGCCAGCCCGCTTTTATGGACAATAAACTGACATCAAAGTGCGTTATTCGTTTCGTACATTTGATTTTTGACGTTTCTCCTGCATGAAAAACAAGGCAAAACGTAGCTTATGATAAGTAAAATGAGGTAGGTTCTCTTTTATTTAAAACATGTTTATGATATTCGAAAACGTAAATAATTCTTTGTAATTCAGTATTTGAATCTCGTAAAATATATCACAAACCAATAATGACATTTGACATTTCGTTGACATTTTTTCACCCTGTTAACGCTTTTTATAACTAGTCATCTGTTGAGCGGAACTTACTTCACAAAAAAAACGATATCCTAAATTGATAGTGAATTTCACTGGGAAGAGCGTATTTGTGCAACAGTGTTGAAGCAAAATTTCGCCTCAATATTTGCTCATTAAGGTTGGGAAGAACGGCTGCAAAATGTATTTAATTTCGTAACGTAGTGAACATCTGTAATTTGTACATAAGATATAAGATATTTTGTCAAGTAGTAATAACGTTAAAAAACCATATATTTATATACAGAATTTGACTAATTGTTTTTGTGTTTAATTCGTAGAACTACATTTTTTTCTTAAATTTAATGTTAATTAAATTTAATAATGTTATTATTAAGTTTTGCGAGTATTTTTAGTTTTTATTATTGTGACAGCTGTTTCGGCGTTTAAGGCCATTTTCAAAGTGCCTGTGGGTATGTGAAGTCCCTAGTCTATGCTGACAAACCAGAGACGTTGGACCATTTGGAAGTCAACATTCGCCGTGTTATTGCCGATATACGGCCCCAGTTTCTCGATAAACTTGTCGAAAATTGGACTTCACGATTGCGCTTCATTCGAGCTAGCCGTGGCACTCATATGCCCGAAATTATATTTAAACAATAATGGTATAAAATTATCCATTAAATAAAGCCAATATCATAGACATTAACATTATTTGAATGTGTGTTTTTTTTCATTTTGAATTTGTATACCTCTAAAAAAACACCCTGTATATGTTATAAATAAATAAATTTAAAAAAATAAAATGAAACACGTCAATGTGAAAGGGTTAAAGGTTTACTATCATTGTTTTTTTTAAATTCCTAATAGTTGTGATGATATGACTTATAATGACTTATGGTTTTTACAAAGATTTTGTGCTACTTTCGTCGCATTATGTTGTAGTTACCAAATTGTAATTATCATTCTGATTTGGAAACCTTTTTTTTCCACAGTTTTGTTTAATATTCCTTGCTATGGTTGTATGCATTATGTGACTACCCAGTGATTATGATTTTTTACATCGAATTCAGTACCTATAAGAGAAATTTTTATCGTAATGAATAAATGTCATTAGTAGACATCGGATTATGTGCACTTGCATGGCATATGAATGCATATTTCAGCTCTTTTGGACGTTAGTATTTGAGCTTTTTTTTGTTTGATTTTTAGCATATTTCAGCCATGTTACTCTTTCAAAATATGACCTTTTCTCATTAGAAAAATGGTCTCTATTTTTGTTTTTTTTTTTTCTGTGGAAAAGAATTATTTATAAAACTGGTTCGTTTTGGAATTTTTGAAAAAAAAAAAATGTAATACAATATTGAATTAGATTCATTTATGCAGATAGCCGTGCCAGAGATTGTACGATTATTAAGACCCGGCAATACCCTCCGAGCGACAACTGAACATTGTTTGAAGAGGATATACATTTTTTAATACGGAAGAGAGAGGGAGCGCGCTAATATAAAAAATGGTTAGGGCGTAAGCGATCGTTTTAGAAACATTTAATAATACACGACATATTAGAGCATAATAGAGTAAAAATCTCCCGACTGTTGCTTTAAATAGCATTTAAAGAAGATCTTTGATTTTTTTCATACATGTTGAGTAACAAAACCACACGTGTTATTTATTTTTTTCGGAGCATGCTTTGCCATTTTTTCCCATCGAGGGAATTTCATATAAAAAAAAATTTCATCTGGACATCTGAATAGAGATTGTCTTTAAGAGTTGATATCACCGCCTATGACGGGGGTTTGCCCGAGACTCACATTTTAATTAATTCCGACGACTTCGGAACTATAGTAAGTTTTTTTTTCTGAGGTAACACTGGTAATGCATGTTATTTATATTTTAGATTAATAAAAAATGTGCCTTAACATTAAATTTTTACACGTAAAACGTTTTTTAAAATTTGAAAAGGGTTTTACAACTATAACATTAGCGGTAGCGATCAAATTTTATTTTTCTAAAAGATGAATTAGTAACTTCCCGAGACATCAACCTGAAAACATCTGTTATTTTAGGAACATATTCATCGGAATTAATTAAAATACATCCCTCGGGAACTATCATTTTCTAAGCCCGCTGAAGCAATCTCGACCCTATGCCCCTCCAAAACGCAGGCCGCGGGCGCGCCGAATAGTGTTTTACGTGTCAGTCACTTACGGCATTTAAATGTTTAGTTGCCGATCAACATTCGGCGAGTGAGGACGTGTTACGGCCCGATGCTACATTGACTTATTTCCTCACATTTTTTGTTTATTCTTACGAATACTTGAAATCTAATATTGAAATTTTATGTTTTTTTGTACTAAACTTCTTCTACAAGTAAGTAAAGGTATTTTGAATTTTTCCGCAATTTAATAAAATTTAATAAAATGTTTCTTTCTAGCACAAAATTTATATTTTTAAAGCGCACAGTGTGCTAGTTTTAATGAAATACGGACATAGAAATATGTACATTTATGTATATATTTTTCTGTTTTAAAGTATATTTTTATTCTTAATATGTTTAATATTTATTATTTAAATATTTAAAAAAAGTTTTGCGGCACAGAATTTTTTTATGTATGTGGAGGCATAATTTCGGAATGTCAAACAGCTGTCACGAGTAAAAACAATTATACGCAGATTTTTTTTTGTATTTCTTTTTAAATTAAAGTAATTAATTATACATACGATCTTTTTTCGCATATTAATTATTTATCCGTGATGTCCGGAAATTATTGGAACAAGAGGAAAATGCTAAATCTAGGAATGGTTTTAGAGAAGCTTGAGTTCGAAGTTGAAATTTTATTTGCGGCACGTTCCAGAGTGGTAGATACTCTAAGTATCGCCCCGGCGAAAAAACAATATTCATAATCAAAACGTTTCTTGATTTGGCTTTAGCCATGTTTGATGACTAGATCCGAATAGCCAGGTACTTTCCAAACTTCCTCTTCCCAGTCTCTCTCCCTTCCCGACTTCCTTTACCGTCACAACATATCCCGAATAGAAATCCTATCGTCCCACTGGCTCCGGACAGTCAAAACTCTGGTGCGGTATTGACATTAAAATAAAATACTTAATTAAATAAAATGTATTTGCGGCACGCCGGGATTTGAATCCGCGACCTTCGGATTCGTAGTCGAGAGCCTTACCATGGAGGCCGTCAGAAATTGATACAATCGTGGAATTATATTCTTACTGGCTGGTTCTATGCAGAAATCTCCCAACGAAACATACCAATACTGACAAAAAAATGTATTAAGGATTTCTTTTCTCCTTTATTTAAATTGAAAACAATTATTATTACGGCGCTCCCTTTACGCTGATATATATATTGTTTATTTTTATGAAAAACTCACTCTTGTAACGTCTTTCGTTTCTTCTGTAAAATTTTAACTTTTTCCTAAACGCAGTCGATTATTTGAAATAAATATTAGATAGGTAATTTATATATAGGTATATTTCATTTTTCATCTGATGGTTCTAATTTTGTCGCTTTATATTCATATGTTAAGTAGCACCCTCAATATTTTTTTACTACATTTTTTTCAGATTACATGTATCCTACGTAAACATTCTTTGTTTATGTAACCAAATTATTTTTAAGGTTTTTTAAAACTTTGTATTTAAATAAAAGTTTCAAAAATAGGTGACCAAATATTTGACGTAAATAAATGAATTAAAAACGAAAATCGTTTGATTTTGAGTTTATATTGGCCTCGAAAATTTCCACCCAACAAAAATGAATAACCAAAGAAAGGATGTGTGATTTATGATTATTTGGGAACTCTCATATGCTGCAGATGATCATAATTTACCACTGTAGGGAACCATGAGTTTCCACAAACAATGTAAATTATATTATTACCTAACTATTGCTAACAATAAACTTAATTTTCATAAATGCATTTAAATATCATACAGAAATTCATTTATATTTGTCCAAATAAAATCGCGACATGTCACACTGTGCAATAATTTTTAGCTGCGAACGGAAAGTGCGCCGTGAAACATCAATTGGTCCGCCCGCTAACTCCTCCCATCGGTCTTTAGGAACGCCCTTAAAGGATTTTTTTTTAGGGTATTGTGTCCTCTTAAAAAGAACATATATATTTTACTTATTTAATAAAAATTTCACGTTTTTAAGGGAAGTTTGTAATGTGTACATATAAATTCGGAATGCGAAGGTTTAACGGCCCTCCATACTATCGACACTCAATAAACAAAGAATAACAAATGCTCTGCTACTCGAACATAAATAAGTATATTTTTATATCGTTTTCCAAGTTGCAATTTCTAATTCATGTTCATAACTTAAAATTTGTAATAAACACCTTAAACATTCGTCACGAATGAACATAGCTGTTGTTTTTTGAAATTTTTGGGTTAACACAACTATTTTTGGCTCGCAATGTCATTTAATTGTGAGTTTTTATCGTAGGCACGATAACGATTGTAACCACAGGTCAGCAAAAAGCTAGCTGCCTGCTCGCATGGCAACAGAGCATTCTGATCGCTAGCGGGCTCCATTTCCATAGGTAGCAATTTCTGCAAATCTAGTCTGCCACCTATTACCAGACCCGATGCTTCACTAGCGAACACCGCCACCGAAAAGACGAACCTTTTAGGGAAAATTTCCGCGGAAAACTCGCCTCTCGATGATCAAGGCACCATCCTGCCGTCGGTTCCCCACTGCGGTTTCTATTTGAAAAGGCTGACGATCAGGCATCGGGATGTACTCCACATCTTACAAGGGCTCGATGTTTCGATGATTTGCCTGCCTCTGTGTTTACTCCCTGCTACAACATGGGTCTCTTCAATACCCTGGTTAACTCATTCCTATCCTCTAAAAGATCCCCCACACGGCATCCCCAAAGATGACATACATAGGCCTTAAGGGAAACTATTTCCCCCAGGGCCTCCTGTGTGGAGTTACTGTAAAGCTAGGTAAGCACACACTTCCTACATTGTAACTCGCTTAAAATAGAATTAGCAAAGTCATCATGAAATTACAAAATGCGATTACAGTAAATAATATGTTGTTTTGATAAGATTTAATATAATTTATTGTAAAGCCAGTACCACGAGGATGAAACATTGTAATCAAAATAAATGTTGACGGCCTCCGTGGTCGTGGGGTAAGGCTCTATTACAAATCCGGAGGTCGCGGTATCAAATCCCGGCGTACGCAAACAAATTTTATTTAATTAATTTGTTATTTCTAATTTTGAAACTGTCAATTCATGGTGGAATTCCATATTAAAATGATTTTATTTTTGTATTAAAAAACCTTTGTAACTTTTTTCCACTTATTTATTTTCGACCGAACCTGTTTCACCCTCATCCTCACGGGCATCCTCAGACCAGTCTGAGGATGCCTATTGTCCCCTTTTGAAATATTGCAAAAAAGTTATTTTTAATATCTTTATTACATTTATTTTGCTGTTATCATTATTTATTACAAAATAACAACTCACCTCAAAACTTTTCTTTTTTTAAAGTATCTTCATCTTTAGTACGTCCGCAAATACACTATATATTATTTTAAATTAAATAATTGTGAAAAATTAATTAAAATGAATCTTCTTTTATTAAAAAACATTTATAACTTTTTTCCACTTATTTATTTTACCCTCATCCTCACGGGCATCCTCAGACCAGTCTGAGGATGCCCGTGATAGGGTGAAACCGGTCCGGTCGAAAACTTCCTTGACTACCTACGAATATAATACATTTTATCAGATTATTACTTTTATTCTATGTTGGCCCTAGTCCGCAACCACTGTGGAATTCCTCCGCAGGGTGGGGGGGGGGGATGGAGAGGGTCCAGGGGGGGAATTAAAATTTTAGGAGATGCAAAACATAACAACAAATATGTTCTGATTTCTAATGCAAGAACGATTCTATGTATGTACTCATGTCTGTCTTCTACTCAACTTCTTACCAGTTCCTAAACCAGAAAGTCTAGTCTGTGGAAGATGGGATTGTCTGGTTCTCTGTAATGCTGAAAAACAATATACTGTACTGATTGTGAAATTAAATTTGATTTACTTCAATTTATATATTTAATAACATGGAGTTCTACCAATTAAACACAGTAACAATTAATAATTTTTATGAATTAATCTATGTACGAGTAATTAATTCCACACCTCATATAATACCTGATAGCCGTGAACGCAACTGACTTCAATATTATATATTAGGAACCAATAATATTTATTATAACTTATGTCGAATGTTGACAATACTGTCTGTGTTCTGTGATTGCCTCTGATTAAGCCTATTTGAACTCAAAAGCGTTGAAACAAAGACAAAGCATCGTGTATAATTGTGTTCACGGACTACTGAACGATGACTTGCCTCGATTATAGATTGTCTTGTAATTATTTACAACCGATATATATATATATATATATATATATTATTTATTTATATATATATTTATCTTCTTATTCTATCTATATATTATATAAATAACAATATCCCGGCCGGCGGCGGTTGTTTGTTGTGTATACAAATCTACAGTTTTATTCCGAGCTTGATGAAATTTTGCACACTTATTTTTATTTACATTTTACTAAAAAAATGCATACTCGCGATAAATTACTTTTTTGCAGTTTGCCTAACGGGAGCTTGTTATTCAAAACTTAAAAATTACGGTCAAGGTTACAAAATATATAAAATAAAAGCATAAAAACAATCTTAAAGCATAAATATTTCTCAGGAATCTTACTCAAAAATATTTTAAAAAAAATAAAAACATAAACGACAACAATAAATCGTACATAAAATAATATTTCCTTATTATCTAATACAGATAGCTTCTTTCAGCTAGCCAAGTTTTCAATATATTTATTAATTGTTACAGTTTTTTATTTTTTTATTTCAGTGGGTAACATATTTACACAGCTAGGAATCATGTCATCTAAAGTCATTTGTCCATATTTGTTTGTATGCTTAGGAACCATTAATCCTTCAATAAAATTGAGACGAGTATTGTAAGTGTGCTCTAGTCTATTTGTTTTATATATAGGGTTATTAATGTGCTGAAATATAATTTTGTACCACAGAATTGATCTTACTGAAAGAATTTTAGATTCGAAAGAAAAGTATGGAATATTATACCTTTGTTCGTATAAACTTTTATAAGCTAATAAATTAACCAATGAAATGAGATGAAGGTAACTATCTATATGAGTTTTAGAAAAACCACCCCCTTTACCTTTTCCCACCCCTTAAAGCAGAATTTTGGTACTTCTTGATGAAATTTTGCACACTTGACGTTTAACATAACTTGAAAAAGATATTAGACTAAAAAAAATAAACAAATCCCAAACACAAAATTGTTCACTGTATAAACGCATAAAAATGTACAGCTCACATAAAAGTGAAATAAAAAATTTACCTGTATTAAGCACATTTAGAGTATAGGTGAATTATGTATGTAATAAGTATTAATAATAATCATTGAAGAAGATAATATTATGGTTCATATGGGATGTGTTAATATTATAACACATCCCATATGAACCACGAAACCGAAAAAACAACAGAAATTAAAAAGATTTCAGTCTCATCTGGGACTCGAACCCAGGACCTCTACCTATCCGGGGTAACCGCTTAACCAACTTAGCTAATGAGACCAGTTCAATTTACGCCATTTACACCGATATCATACTTCAAGTTCAAGATTTGTTAATATTATCCTCCATTTTAATTTCTGTTGTTTTTTCAGTTTCGTGTTTCATTTGAGATGTGTTAATATTATCTCCTTCAATGATTAAATATTACAATGAGGTTTACAAACTTCAATAAGTTATAAAAAAAATAAAAATTGAAAAATAAGCAATATATATATACATAAAAATATATAAGTTTATATTAGACCACATTAAGTGGAACTGTTTTAAGATTAATAAATAAATAAAATAAAATAAAATTGGGTAGGGCTTACACATCACAACCTTAAAACCTTATTCCAAACCACCCGTGAGCCTCCAACGCCGGACAATTCAGCTGGTATGCGATCCGAGTATGAAATATCCTATCTCAAATTACCATCGAAACGTACTCGCCACACTAAACTATTTTACACATTAAACAACAAAACGAACGCTGCAGCCAATTCACCAATTGCCCGTGTTCTTCAAACATTTAATAATCTTTGTCTCAACCTAAATCTTGACATATTTTTCACTCCCTACCGTCATTTGAAAAATATTACTCATAACATCAACGCGCAATCACAACTCTTCAGTACATAGCACTATTCGCGATTTCCATGGTAAATAAAAGAAACAAAGAATTTTGATTTACAATTGAAATCAGCATATTAAAATGTAGGTAAACCCTTGTCTATTCATAATATTAAAACAAGATTAATTAGAAAAATATAAATCGATATGACAATAGGTATTGGGTAGCGTTACAGCGAAAAATGTATTCCCGGATAGAGTCAAGGTTCCGAGTTCGAGTCTCGGTAACAACCAACGTAATCTTTTTTACTTTTTTTTGTTTGTTTCCATTTATATTCAGATAACACATCTTTTGTTTAACTTCGATAAAACCAAGAAGTTCCGTGTAATGTTTTTTTTTTTTTAATTTTATTTTTATCATGTGTTTAATCTTGTTATCATTATTATGTCATAGCTAACCTTGATCAAGTCTTGCCACAATAACGCATTCCTAGTAAGCAAATTAATAATACACTAGTAGTATTAGAGAAAAACTGATAAACGTTTTTTTTATAGAGATACAACAGATTTTTAAAAGCATAATGCTTATAAGAAAATAAACTTGAAGCCAAAATAGTTTCAAAATGAAAAAAATGTGTAATAATTGCGTATCATTAAAATGTAGAAATGTGTATTTTTAATTAATTCAAATAATGAAGACAGGAAAGGAAAGGAGAATAGGAAGATAAGATGGAGACGGGTAGTGATGTGCAGTGTGCTTCCGGGAATATTCCCCGACCTTATACCATATAAATTCCCCAAAGTCGGGAATTATTTTGTTTATTTTTATTAAAAGAGTTATTCTAAATGGGGTTGTCTGCTTTTTTGATGAAAATGACGAGGTATGAGCTTTCAAAGTGAAGTTGGGTGAAATGTATACAATCGTTTCTCGTCACGTCATACGACACATAATTGGACGTAGTTATGCAGAAAGCGTCCAACCCACAAATTTTCCAGACTTTTTCATGTTTTCTTACAGATAAACACGAGATTTTTGTATGCTGAAAACATCCAAGGTCTAAATTGAATATGTATTTATTTGTTTTTTATTTATTCAATCCAAAAAAATGTTTTACATTAAGAACACCTTGACTGTCCAACTGGGAAGTTAGGACAGTCAAATTGACAAGCTTTGTTCATATTGCATAATATATGAGAGAAAAAAAAAATAGTACAATAGAAAAAAGTATGGGTACATTATATATTACATACAAGTTAATTTGATAGAAGTGTGAAGTTAGATGGGTAATGGTTATAGAATGTATTTAATATTTTGTATCAAAGACCGAAACATTCATCGAAGGTGGTGTTTGTTATTAAACAAGGTTGTGAAATAATATGTTAGCATCTAATATCTCAAACATTAAATATTAAATAATAAATAAAATTTTCCCTTTTCGCTTGTGTACAGTGCACAGTATGTGTACATAAACGCATGTATACATACACACTATATATATTTTTTAATTTCGCTTTCACTCCACAATGCCGTAATATGCTTTTCTATTGTTAAATTTTTAAACGCTTTTTTCCCAGCTTCATCTTTTTTGGGTTGGACGCTTTCTTCATTACTACGTCCAATTAATAAATCGAATTGTACTGCCGCTCCAGTCATTGTATGTACCGTACACAGTCATGTATCACACGCTTATCGGCCGGCCTTAAATATCGACAATTTGACGGCTTATATCATCGTTTCTATTCGGTATTTTCCAAAAGTTCAAAAAGTTGTATCCTCACCATGCTTTACGTGCAATCTAACGTTAATTTCTAATGGAGTGTATCACGATATGTTTCGGAAAATTCATATGGCAGCCTTGACGTACGATTTATTATAATGCGCTGGTACATAATAAGGAGTCTTTGATAGTGTTTTTTTGTATTAATAACAGCAGTTGAATTAATTAAACTTTAAAAATGTATTAGATATACTTATTTTATTAAATTCTATTCCTCAACTCGATAACACGGAACTCCATTGAAAAATATATATATTCATAAAGATCAGCAAACGACGATTCTGAATATATAACTTTCATTGTATAATTATACGTAGAATTTATAAATCCTTATTTTAAAGGGAATAAAAAATCAGCTCATCAAAACACCGTGTTATGTTGGGTACCATTGCACTTGGAACCTCTGACGTCACGTGAGCATTCTGTTTTTGGAGTAGTATGACAATTTCTATTTTTCGATGTTGTTTTGTACTTAAAACGTGTATTCTTTTAGTTTTGGCAAAATTTAAACTTAATTTGGGTGACTTTAAGCTCTCTAATTGTTGTTCAATATAAACAACTATTATTCATGAAAGAAATTGGAGTATTCATGATCAAATCAATTATCAATACGGATGTTATGATAGTGTTAATGATCAATACAATTATTGTTCTTTGAGTTAAAGTTTTTAAAAAGGTATATAATTTTATTACTTATATTTAGTTATGGTTTACCATGAATATACAATTATGTACGATAAAGCTCATCCTTGTTTTGATATTTGACATTCTAACCTCAAAATCAAACGGCCATTGATTTGGAACGTTTTGGCGCCTTTGAAAATTATTTTATTTATGAAAACTAACTTTAGAAAAAAAACGAAATATACTGGTATTTAAGTTTAAACGTCAGCATTGATAAGAAAAAAAATAAAAATTGGACTGGACTTCCTTATTCCACAAGTCATATTTGAAAATATCATTAGAGAATTATTCCTAAGATTGGTCTTGCTTGCAGGCAAGTGGAAAGTTCAGTTTGTCAGATTAGTCTTGATGGTTAGACGTGGCAATAGCCAATCCGTTATTGACAACAAAATAATGAGATATCGCCCTACGATAGCAACACTAGCGGATATTGTCTATGGATCGACATTCCTAAATGTCTAATGTACATACGAATAAATTGACAATGTATGTTTACTAAGATATCGTAATAATACTAAATACACTCACTTTAACATACATTGGCAGTCCGTGTGTACTTGTTGACACTAAAAAGGGAGTTAATTGGTCAATAAGATCTTTAGCCATAACTCGTATACACTACAACTCTGAATTCCGTTTCGTCAAGCTCGATCGTATTCAATTGATCGCGTATACGATGTCTTTCAATTCTACGAGCTTCGTAAGTCTGTCTCCGTTCATTAATAAGTCAGTAATTTCGAATAAAGATTGACTTTTTTTTTATTTAAAGTAAATCAAATTTAATAATGTTATTATTAAGTTCTGCAAGTACTTTTAGTTTTTATTATTGTGACAGCTGTTTCGGCGTTTAAGGCCATTTTCAAAGGGCCTAAGATTAAATTTACTTGAACAATTAGAAATTAACAAACGAACGAATTAATATAACATTAATTAAAAAAGTATGGAAAATTATATACTCACCGCTTCTCAGTATGTTCACAATATCAAAACAATACAACACATTTAAATAAATCAATTAAGAAAAGATTGTCAGTTAAATACGAGCAAACACATTATAGACTTGAAAACCCCTCAGAATTCAGAATCTGAATTGTTTTCAACTAAATCGGCATACCGATAATAAATCATAACCCGTCCAAATTGAATGGAGTGGGAGTAAATAAAATCATATAAATAAGTCATCACAATGTGGATTAACTTGTTTTAAAATGGCCTTAAACTCCGAAACAGCTGTCACAATAATAAAAACTAAAAATACTTGCAGAACTTAATAATAACATTATTGAATTTGATTTACATTAAATTTAAAAAAAAGTTAAATGGTGTTCTACGAATTAAACACAAAAACAATTAATAAAGATTGACATTATAAAAAAAAGTTTTTTATATTGACAGTTAACTGAAGCATATCTGTCACCCAGAAAGGTGTGCCAAATTAGGCGGGCTTTGTCTATCTTCTGTCGGAATATTTTTATGTCAATTGTTGACCGTGCTCGCACATATCGCCTAACGTCGCCTGATAACAACCATAGATGACGGATTTAGTCAATGTCGTATTGATGTGGGGTTTAAACGATCGACTGTGCTAAGGTCCCAAACTAGTTGTGAGCGAAGCGGCTCAGTTTAGTGAGCTGGATCACTAAATCAGCTCTTTGTAGTGTACCGGTTCGGTGATCCGGCTCGATTGAATGACGGTTCGCGTCCTCCCGCACCATGCCCTCTCCCTCGCTCCCTTGGCCCTCCTAAAGACGACCTTAAGACGCTCTTACACGATACTTTTTCGTCAAGTTTTCATGTGGTTTGTCTTTACACATGATTTAGTGATCCGGCTCACTAAACCGAGCCGCTTCGCCCACTACTACCCAAAACGGTATTTAGAATTTTATGCGCCAGTACTTCATTGAAAATTGAACGTCGCGTTTGAAGCGTGTTGTAACTATTTATAACCAAACTTAATTTGTTTATTTATACTTTTCTCGTATCAACACACCCGAAGTTGGCCATCGTAACCACTTCACCGTGAGCTTTATTATCGCAGTAAATCAAAGTTCTCTCCAGGTTGGTTCAGCGTTGAAAAATTGCCAAAAACTTTGTTATCTGTGAAAGAAGTTATGAAATATTTATAATATTATTATAGTGTCTATTTTAGTGGCCTAGAGAAGGCTCACGGGTTGCCGTTTTTACGAGCGTTTTATTGGCATATCGCAACCGGTTACCATAGGTACATAATATAACTAATTAATGGATAGTCCGTCGTTATGAGTATTTGATATTCTTGCTTCATGGGTCATCTAGTCGTTCCACTATATCCAGTAGCTTCATTGCAGTTCCCACGTTCCACTAAATTCTCTCTTTTTTTGTTGTTAAATAACGTAATACGGATCCTGACATGGCCATAATTTTAAAGAAAATATTATGTAGAAACTGATCGAAATACGTGCTTAGCTTGAAAATATCGGACGATCGAGCTTTCCGACTAGTCCTGGGTCGGTCGTGATCGACCCGATCATTTTGATCCGATCACGAACCACCAATGATCGATCGGGTCACCTTTAAAAAAAGATTCAATCGTTTTATCGATTAGCTGTCAGTTCAGTCTACACCCGTGATGGGCGTGGCGAGCTACCACAGATGAATACATTTTGTAATCGTCTCGAATCTCGTTCTGGCGTCTGATATAGGGATGGTTGATACCTGAAATAGGCTGTCGTTGCGGTCTCAGTTACCGGAGATCGATATGGAACTGCTTCTTTTTCTGTTACATATCTATTTCTCTGTCGCGAGAACGAGACTCGATACGCCCGGGCTACACAATTTGTGGTCTACATCAACACGGTACACTACTCGGCGCATCGATCTATCTATGGCATTTTTTTGTTCTATACCTTCTACGGTCTACGTCATTGATTGATCAAAGATCGGGTCCTTTTGATCCGATCACTTCTCCAATGGGTTTGATAAAATTATTATTCGACCCAGGACTACTTTGACGTGGGGTAACTTCAGTTAGTATGGATTAAAACGCTAGTATTTAGTTTATTTTGTTATATATTTTTTTTTTATATAGCTTTCAAGACATTTCCATTTCGTTCCCCTCTTCACGTCAGTGCGAGTCATAACATACCCCTCTAAATTCTTTAATGTTTTGTGAATACCGCACAAGAGTACCAACTGCTCACAGTTGTCAGGAGCCGGTGGGATATGGCATCCACCGGCTCCTGACAACTGTGAGCAGTTGGTACTCTTGTGGGGTATTCACAAAACATTAAAGAATTTAGTTAACTATAGGATATTTTCTCTGAGTTAGACAATAATATTCTTCACCTTTAATTACCTAATACGTAAGTAAGTAAGTTACTCATAAAACCTCATATCCATACGATAATAATTGTAAGTTGGCAAAAAATCCTATAAAGGAAAATAAATAATTTTAAAAAATAAATGCGTTTTCGTTTTTTTCTTGTTTACATTACTTATTTATTATTTTATTAATTACATGATGTGGAAATAGAATATAAAAAAATAAAAAAAACAATAATAAAATAAAAAGGTGAACATATTTAGCACTTATGCTACGGTGGATTCTCCATCTATGGTGTAGGGGCGCGCCCTGCCACTGGGCGACGGCCTGGACAATAGTGTTTTCCGATCTCCGGTAGCGTTGACTCGTCCCGGCTACTCTGTGACGCATCAAAGCAGCGCACCCATGCACCCTTCCTTCTGCGCATACTTGCGAGGCGCTGCATAGCCAAGGGAGGCCGAACAGCGCCCTGTAAGCGTGGTTATACTGTATTCGGATTGTGTTCATGACTCCTTGTGTATACCTTGTCCATAGTTCGCTAGTGTAAAAGCTCATGCAGTATGTCTGGAATAGTTGCTTCTTTACCGGAGGATTGCACCTGTTGAGTCTCCTGGCGAGCATGTTGGCTCGCGCGCTCGGTACTCTTCTTTGGCGTTCTGTCTTTTTTATCATTTAAGTCATCAGTGATGATGATATGCTCCAAATATTTTATTTCGCTGCAGATTTTAAGATTACTTACAATGATTTTCAAATTTTTCATCTTGGTTGTTGTCAAAGGTTTTGAACGATCGCATCGCTCTCACTTTTTTGTCTGCTATGAAATGTCAGACTGTAAACAAGAGCTTTTTACGATCTTTTGAATTATCATTTAACGTCCCTGTCCTTAGTCAAAAATGTACATAAGGTGCAGACCTGTAGCATGAAATTGTTACTGCATTAGTTTGTGTCTAGCGATATTTATATCTGCCTCTATCTCTGGAATGTACGAGTATGTTATTTACTTTTTGCAGTTGTTTTATTATTTTAATTTTTAATTATTCATTGTCGTTTTGATTCAAGTACGTAGACTAGACGATAATTGTTAAATATTAATTGTTAGTAATAACTATAAAAATATATTTTTTAATTTAATAGTCTTACTCAATTAATTTTTAAATTTATGCACTTTGAATCAATTATTGTATTTGCTTTTTATAATGCAAGAAAAACATGTTCATTAATGTCTAAGACTACCTGGTTCCGCCCGTGTTTCGATGGTTTTTTCTTCTTTTTATTAATTAAATAAATATATTTTATAAAAACGTGAATGGTAGAAGTAGTCGGTGACGCCTGAGGAAGGCATGGCACTTTCGAGTGAATAAAATATTTGAGTCGGGGCATGTCGAGAAATAGAATAATAGAAGGGTGTGTATGAGACGATGTATGATCTGAATGAAGCAAGGAATTTGTGCCAAGACAGAGTTGTTTGTCTATCCTATCTGTCCAACACTCAGAATTGATAGACTTGCCCTAGTACGATTTCGACGGCTGGAGGCAAAGGTCACGTGACTCATTTTGGCACCAGCTAAGTTGTCTTCCGTCCACATTTGTTTCGCGTGATTTCGACTGCGGTAATCAAATTACAAAACATTTATAAAAAGGCTCAAACTAAAACTAAATATTCGATTTTTTTAATCATGCCGAACCTTTTTACTTAGTTGATGTTTTACTTAAATCGGCGCACACTCTGGCTATTTCGGCTTCTTCCTCTTGCGTGTTAGGGCATCTTTATGTATTATTTGGTCTGTGGGAACAAACAATATAGCCGTCTGTCTTATTTTACGACCGTTAAATGCATATCTCGCAGATGTATTACAGTTCACGATGAAAATTACGTTGCGAACTGAATACGAGTATAGTTGAAGTCGGGTCCGATAGATGTTAACAAGAAGCGTCCTCGTTTCATAAGATAACTAATAAAATAACGAACATTTGTTTAAATAACATTATTATTTTACCGATGGAATTACCTTCATTTTGACGCGTTAATTGACTTGCATTGTAAACAGCGTTCACCCTACTCTAATTTAATATCAACAATGTTATATTGAAGACAAAACATATTAATATATATATAACGATATTATTATAGCTTGATTAGGGATTAATTTGTGCATGCAAATGTAGTCTAATGAATAGAAAAACATGATCTTGGAAAAACGGATAATGATGTATTTTTATTAATTACCAGCTTAAGTATACCCTGCCTTGCTCGGGTTTATATAAAGTTATGATGTTGTGAATTCTAGCTTGTCATTAGGGTGCCATAATTGATTTGACAGCGAAAGTACCTATCTCCAAATAAAGAAACATTTATTTGAATATTTTATTTCATTTCAAACGTTTATTTTTCAAAATATAACTAAATCATAAAGTAGGTACCTACTCGTGTTTTCCATTTTGAAAATATTCTACCCAAAAAAACCTTCTTCTTTTGAACATGCAATCTGTGGCTAACCGGAGTGTTATATCTATGGGTTAACCTAAATAAAAAAATGGCGGGTTCAATGTTTTTAATACTAATTTTAAAAAGTTATAGCAACAGTTTTACATGTTGGATTTCATTCAAACTACTTTCTAAAGCTTCCTGGCACTAATAAATAAAAACTGTGCTATTTTCAGCGAAACCCGTCCAGCGATTTTCGAGAACATCGAGGACAAACAAACTTTCGTTGATTACATCAATGACTCAAAGAAAACACCAAAAATCAAAATATATGATCGCGACTGAGACTAGAACTCAGAACCCTATTCGGCAGTAACTTCTGTGACAATTGAGCTGCCGAGACATTATTAAATTCCATCATTTTTATTAATCTCGTACTTTTCCTGAGTATTACTAACCCTACCCCTACCACTAACCCTACACCTACCCCTACCCCTACCCAGTAATGTTTCCTTTTATGTTAAACGTCATCTATGTATGTAAATGAATAGTATTTAATCATTGAAGATAATATTAACAACTCTCAAAATGAGACCGAAAAGACACAGAAGGGTAAAAGATGACGGTAGAAACCCCAACCCCTACTCCTCCCAAATAATTTTCCTCTTATTTTAAAAGTGTGTAAAATTTCATCAATAAGAATCAAAATTCTGCTTTAAGGGGTGGGAAAGGGGGATGGGGATGTTAGTTGAAATATCATGTAGACAGTGGCCTTCCTCTTGTTTTAAAGGTCAAGTGTGCAAAATTTTATCAAACTCAGAATAAAATAGTGGATTTGTATAAAAAAACAAACAAACAGACAACTCTTATTCATGTATAGATAGATAAAATTTACAATTGATAATAATTAGTGTAGACATGACCTGTAAAGCAAACAGCAACCACGGAGCATGTGCCTACTAACTCTCAAAATATGACACCCTGTCTATTATTTTCGAAGTTTGCCGTTGAGTCAATGAGTAATAATACTGATTACTTCATTAATGTTGGTTTTAATTAACTAATCGGATCAGTAATCAATTACATATTTACTATTTCACAATATTATCAATTTTCCAATCAACTGCAACACGTCAAAATCTCTTTTCTTTTGAGGTAATCAGTGTTTTGTATTTTTTTACAGTAACTCCACACAGGAGGCCCTGAGGCAAATAATTTCCCTCAAGGCCTTTGTCATCTTTGGGGATGCCATGTGGCGGATCTTTTAGTTAGAGGATAGGAAGGAGTGAACCTTGTTGGAGAAAGGAAACACAGAGGCCGGTAGACCATTCTACAGCCGAGATGTTGAACACAAGAACGAGTCGTAGAAGCGACCCGTTCTCGTGTGAAAAATGTCAACCGTGTACAAATGTTGGGCCCGCGTTTGACGTGTTTCCCGACTGTTCACCGGTGCCGAAGGGATTAATTACGCTAGTTCCTAAGAGAATCTTCCAATAAAATACCGGTGGGACAAGGACAGCATTCCCACCCGACATCTTTGATCTAAATATAGCAATACGTTTGTTAAGATAGGCGAATCTATCAAGCGGACCAAAGGTTTTTTCAGATATTTTGGGACTCCTTACCAGAGGTGGCTGGCAAATTCTACAGCGGGCACACTTACGCTTTGTACAAGGTTATAAATAAATAAATAAAAAGGTCAGCACTTGTGCTCCATTAAAGTATCTGCGGACTTTATACAGTACGCCCTGCTTCTATATATATACTCGTCTATATATATATATATTCGCTCCAGTATATTCGCTTATGTCAAAATATATGTGCAAAGATGTAAAATTTTATAACTTCTCACTATTGTTTCTGTTCGAAATTGAAGTGCATAGGACAATCGTCGATAGTGCAAACAATTCGAAATAGATTTGTATAAATCTGGGTAGGTGCTGGTTGATGTTTCTGGTTTTTCGACTCGCAAGGACGCAAACATTTTTATCGATTTTGTTTTTTTATTTAAAACTTGCAAGAGCTCCCTTTGACGAATAGTTTGATACCCATATTTTAATGTACGGTTTTTCGAACTTGTTGCTGTTTGATAGGTATTTATTGCTTTTTTGGCTTATTATTTTTACACTTTATTATTAAACATCTTTTGTATTTTCTCATGTTCTTACACCAAATTCTCCACTAAATTAAATATATTTAGTCGACTTGGAACTGTTGTTTGTTTTTTGGAGATCTGCTGTCGTTCTTCGGAACGATGACAAGTTACCAACTTTATCGATAAAACCAGGGGCCCCATTCCAGTTCTTTTTAAAGATGGGACATTGACCATGAGGTCCTGGGTTCGAGTCCCAATTGCTACCGTTATCTTTTTTTTCTGTTTTTTTTCGGTCTCAACTTTCTTGTAATATGCATAAATGAAGCAGTTTTTCGGATATTTGATGTGGCTTGGGTAATTTTAAACGAAAATCAGCTAAAACAAGCAGCTTAGCCTTTCTTAGCCACACGTCTGTGGAAGTTTTTTAATATGAATTAATTTACTCTTTTTCCTACTGCGTACCTCCTGATTAAAAACTATTTGCACGCCACGGTTATTTATATATAAATAATAGCGTCTGTGGGTGAGTGGGTCAGTTTTTTATACAAATTTACAGTTTTATTCCGAGCTGGATGAAATTTTGAATACCTTACTTTTAAAACGAGAGGAATGTCACTTGTCTACGTGAGTTATCGAACCCTCAGCAGATTGCCGAGCGGCGACTCCGTTCATTGAGTTCGCGGTCGGAAGGATTCGGGCAACATCGACACCCGCCTTACTCCCCTTCCTAGTTCCCGCGGAGGAACAATATTTTTCTGGTTTTGCAAGGAACATAACACTATTTATGTATCTCAATGGTTAAACACTATATTGTATTGGTGTTATGATGTTTTTGGCAATATACGATTACCTAGGCATTATAACATTTAGTTTGAGCACCCTTGTCCTAATTTGAACATGGGTGGACGTCTAGCGCACAAGTGAACAGTACAGTACTTGAGTCCCGTCAAGTGTGTACCTGTGTTTATGTTCTTATCAATATAAAATATTTTGGCATTATAGGATATCGTAATAATTGATAACGCATTATGTAATGTACTTAAAGCACTGCTTTAATTTTTCCTTGCCGATGCTGTCAGCTGGGTGTACACGTCTACAATTATTTAAATACCTCAGTAAATATACTAAATACGGAGATCGTTTTTGTTTATGTGCTCCACCCCTATACCCTACCCCCTATGTATCGAATAAAATTATTATTTTTTCTAAGAAGAATTCTCCTTCTAGAAGGTTTTCACTTTGTGATGTCATTATGTATTTTAATTAAAACAAAATAACTTTGTATACATCACTTTATTAATATACAATATTACTACATGTTTCTTGAGCGATGCTCTCATCTTCAGGTATCAATGTATACTGAAGTTAACAATTAAAATATAGAACAGTTAGGTTTAAGTGGGGAGGGGTGGTAGGGGAAAGACAAGTAATTAGGAAATTACAATCAGGAAATTACAATAATTTGGAAATTACAAAGATTTAAGTGGGGAGGGGTGGTAGGGGAAAGACAAATAATTAGGAAATTACAATCGTTAAAGTAAGGTGACAAAGGTATAATTAGGAAATTGTCAAGTTGTTGGAATGGTCATTAGAATGGTCATTTTCCCACTTAACAGGCCTTCCTACTCTTCTGTCTCCCTCGGAAGACGTGGATCTCACAAAGTTCGATTCACATTTACCAGCACCGCGCAGTGCACACACTTAAAGTGGCAGAAGGGAGTATTCAAATTACACCGTTCGTGAATACTTTCATTGATAATGCAATCAACTAATTTTGCCTCACCCGGTGCAGTCACAGCAGTTGTGCGTATATGATGCATAAATGGGGCTTAACCGATTCCGAACTGTGTGAATGTGGACATACTCAAACAACAGAACACACCGTGAAGAATGTCCCATTCATCAGTTTCCCTATGGCACATCTGTGCTGGACCAAGTGACTCCCGATGCCGTCGACTCCCTGAATAACCTCAGTATCCCACTATGCCTCCAACATACGATAAACATTTTTGAATTCAAAATTTTTACAGCAAATTTAACCGATAGTTGAACGACTAGACATAGGCAAATTTTTTCAGAGTGTTCATTTGCTAGAACAATAAGTGAGTAGATTGCATTATTTGGTACCAGTAAGGTCACTGTTATCTTTTCGCCTTCTGTATAGATAAAGCCATGTACATAATATGTAACATTTTATTGTTACAAGTTATAATTTAGGAGCGGCAGTAAAGACAGTTTACCGGCGCTATCAGTGGTGTTTAGTTTGGTGATTGTAAGACGGGCTCTAGCCAACGCCGATAAGGCCGAATAGCTATCCAAGTCGATCAAATAATGCCTGTTCAAAATGTCATTTCTCGGACCTCCGCACTGGCGACCAAATTCTTGTAAAAGTAGGTAGGTATTTATTACGAACTGTATGATTTAATCTAAGATTGCCAGGGCTCGACAAATAACGGCCCGTCGGACAAATCCGGACCCCAATTGGACGTAGTTATGCAGAAAGTAACCAACTCACAAATTGCCAAAATATAATTTTTCGTGTTTTTCTACAGATAAATACGAGATGCTAAAAACATCCAAGCTCCAAATGCAATAATAATATACAAAAACTGATAATCACTCCACTCCAATATGATTTTGTATTGTCAAATTTTCAAACGCCTTTTTCTCTGCTTTATCTTTTTGGGCTGGACGCTTTCTACATAGCTACGTTCAATTTTAAGTCACGAGCCGCCACCGGTTCTAAGGTATATCGTGAAGGTTAATTACGTACATACATACATCTCCCCCTTGTCCTATTCTGTTCGGGGACCTATCGCAGCGACAAGGCGCCTCCAGGCATCCCTGCCCTGCGCTACGTCAGCGGCATCCGTTCATAGTAGGTCCAGCCTCTCCTCGCACAGCCTCTAGAGTTGCTTCTCACACCTGTGTCCGCGCCGCGCCCCGAGCATTTCTTGCCGGCGACGTGTGCCGACTTCCAATGCTCTTTGAGTTTTGTTAGCAATAAAAAGGCCAATTTACAGTATATTGATTATGGTAAAACCGATGAAAGGTTACACCATTGCTGTTTATATTTTTTCCAGAACGACTTGTGCAGTCATGTAGGCATTTTGCAATAATCATTGGAGATCCATACCCGGTAAGCGCTTGTAATCGACTGAAGCCCTTGTTATCTCCATGTAGTCAATTGGCCTCATTTATGTTGCATATATTTTGGACACTGATGTTTACTCCATTTATATACCTTATTATACGTAACACGTTTTCAAGAATTTGAAGACTACTGAGAACGGTCGTAAAGCATATAAGAACGAACTTATTAACTTTTGACACCAGTTTTGCGAATTATTATGTAAGCAGAATATTGGAAATTTGGAAAATATGGAATTTTTTCGAATAATAAATATGCGCTTTATGACAAATCCTTTTTGAAATATTATTAATGATAACTGGTGTCACCCGCCAACTTTAAATTTGCATTTACTTTTCAAGTTGACCCCTAAACGTAAACGAGTTTTTATAATAAGAGTTAAATCAAAAACATGTCCAGAATCAGGAACTATTTTCGATATATTTGTAAAATCGAACACACGTATCAAACCAGAAGCCGTAGCAGAAAAGATCTGACAATCCCGGTGAGTCCTACCAGAGTGTACTAAAAAACACACACCCATCTTGGACCAAAAATCTACAATAAAATCTCCCCCGAGGTTAAAACCTGCAAATTGTCATCCTTCGGCTAAAAATATTACCAAATGGCTTATTGTCCTGGGAAGAACGGAGACCGAGAACCTGTTAAAAAATATAACTTATTTTTTACATATTTTTTCAATAGTACATAATTTTCGTTTGTTTTTTTTTTCTTTATTTTTTCTATAACTTAATTTTCTTTTTTTCTAGTACAATTTCGGAACCCACCGAAAAGTGATTCAATAATAAATTAAAAACAATAAAACACCTTACAACTCGATATTTTGATACCCACCACATATTTAATTCCTTAGAACAGGCAATAGGTATAGCTAGGAATTAATATCGACCAGGCAAACATAACTTCATCTTAAATGTACTTCAATTGATGATAAATTACTATGCAAATATTTTTGCAAATACAAATGTTCCAAATGTAACTGTCAGTGTAAATAAACAAAATAAATAAATGTTGTCATTATTCATATGATATTACTTCATGTCGTAAAATCGTTTTTACGCGGGCAACACTGTTAATTTCAATCGTACAAAAACAGTTCCCTTTTTCAAAATAAACATTTTATAACCCCCGAGATTGTTTTGCAATTTGTCAACGCGCAAAAATATTCTGGATTTTAATTAATTATTGTTATTATTCGTCATAAATCAATAAAAGGTAATCATTTTTTGTCGAATTCAGTCAAGCGACCTTTTTTATGTTAAGGTGAAACTTAAAATTAAAGTGTTATGTAAATTCGCGATCACAGATGGCGTTAATTTTTAATATTTTAGAAAAAAATATTTTTAGTATGTATGTACATATTGAGATGAATTGTCTGTTAGCCGGTATAAGTACGGAATAAGTTGGTATTGTATGTTTAAAGCTCAATTCCTTTAAGATGCTTATAAAAATACAATGCACTAACGCATACATACTGTTTGTGTTTCTGTTACAATAAAATATTGTTACATTTCCGATATTGATATTTTTCAATTTGGTTGGGGGTTATGGGTACCGCTGCCCCGGGAACCATTCATTGGATAACCACAGTCATTTGGTGACTTTATTATTTTTTGTGTATTAATTAATTTTTTGATTCATGCATTCACACAAACAAGGTAAAAGTGTTATAAACATTTTTGTTTCTTTTGTATTTGTATTTTTTTTTATTATTCAACTATATATACATCTGAACAGATGTACATAAACCTACGTGTAATGTATATAATGCAAAAAATCAGACAAGGCCAGTGCGTGGGTATACCTGGTATCAGTTAGTGGCATTATATTAGTATATTGGTATTAATACATGGATGTTGAAGGTAAGTTAAATAAGAAAAAGAAAATGAAAAAAATAAAGGAAAATGAGGAAAATATACAATTATAGAAGGAAAAAAGGTTGATGTATTTGGTTTAATCCGGTTTTTTATAACATTTTTGTATGGGTTTAAAGACGATATGTTTGGACACTTACATTCCGTAGATAGTAAATTATAAATTTTAGGAGGAACAAAAAAACATGTCTCTGCGCAAGCCTAGTTTTACACAAAGGTGCTTCAAGTACGTTGTTTATTCTGTTACTAAAGCGATTTTCGTTCTGTGGGAATAGTTTTTTTCTTGAAAATATATTGGCACTGTAGAAAATATTATTTTCTTATATCTAACAGTTCGGCTTCAACTGCAGGGGTGCCCGGGTTCATGGGGTGACGTTTGTTCGGGACTTGGTGACGGATGCATCTGCCCACCATCGTGGTGGGCCGGATCAGGAGAGGATGGTGACTGGAGATTTCCCCAGCCGGACTCTCTCGGCCCGCCACGCACCGCCTTGCTCCGCTTTGATACGGATGAATTAATATGTCCGTCACTCCTGGACAGTGGCGGTTCATGGCCTATCTCAGTAGGAGTTCAATCGAATTTTAATTTAGGAAAACAAATCCCTTCGATTGGATAAAAAAAAAAATTGAATTTCCCCAGAATGTATCTGAAAACAGAAAATAAAGCCTCTAATAAGAGTAATGCGTGTTTTATCCAGCCCAAAAAATCCCGTAGATATTTGAAAAATCCTGTGTTGGCATTTTTCATGTACAATATTTTTTTATCAACATTTTTTTTCTAAATTTTATCTAAATTTGTTTAAAAAGTATTATTATCAAGAAATTTTGGCAAATATTTTATAATTGAAAATAATATTTGTTCATAGTACTGTAGAGTAGATTGTACATTTGTACATACGATTAGCTTGAAAGTGAATAGGATTTGTGGCTATTTATTTTCAACTGTTAAAGTGCGATAGGGATTATATTGCTTATCGAAATTCTGTTCAATTAGCTTATCGGCTGAAATAATTAGCAATAATTATTATAATACTTTGTGAATTGATATTCCTACGTACTTACAGATACAAAGTTGGTGATATAATGTATTATGTTTTGATTATTACATCCCGGAAATCAATAAACCATACATAAATAAATACACGTCCCTCCACACCTAGCGACTAAAATATTGTAAAAGTACTTAGGGCGAGAGGGACGTCGGAGAGTTATTATTTATTAATTCAAAATAATGATAGTATTATTACGCAATATTTCCTTCGTTTAAGGCCATTTTAAAACTGTCTGAAAATGGCCTTAAACGCCGAAACAGCTGTCACAATAATAAAATTAAATTTGGTTTACATTAAATTTAAAAAAAAATTAAATGGAGTTCTACGAATTAAACACAGAAACAGTTAATAATTAATTAATTAATACTAGTCGTAATTGCTTGCATTTTGAACGTAAGTTTTATGTGTTTAAATTTTATGCAGATTTTTAAATTTATTTATTCAATGTAAACAGTATATGATTTGTCATCTTAATTTAAAAATACCAGTAGAAACCTAACGTTCTTTCAAATGAACGTAGCAATAATTTCTAAAGTATAAAGAAAAAAAACTACACAATTTTTTAAAAATGTTTTTAAAAGCAGGTTTAATTCGGGTCTGAAATTTTTAAGCCATCAAAGGGACAAATTAAAGTGTGTGAAATCATTCTTGTCTATAATAATGGTGGACGAAGCGGCTCGGTTTAGCGAGCCGGATCACTAAATCAGCCCTCTGTAAAGACAATCCACATGAAAACTGTGCGAAAAAGTATCGTGTAAGAGCGTCTTAAGGATGTCTTTAGGATGGCCAAGGGATCGAGGGAGAGGGCACGGTGCGGGGGGACGCGAACCGTCGTTCAATCGAGGCGGATCACCGAACCGGTACACTACAAAGAGCTGATTTGGTGATCCGGCTCACTAAACCGAGCCGCTTCGCCCACCACTACTCTATGATAATATATTCAAACATTTCTATAAGTGTGCATTTATTTATTGATACTTATTGGTACTTGTCTAGTTCATTCTTTGCGGATGAAGTTATTGACAATAAATATTGACCGTCTCGGGGCGCGGGTTCTTTAGATTCAATTATTGAAGACCTGGTGCCTGATTCACGTTCTTTTAAGGATAAGGCATTGACCTTTACCCTAAACCTAAACCTAAACCTAAACCCTTTACCCTAAACCTTTAATCCTAAAGATAAGACATTGTCCTTATCCTTAGTGTTATAGATTATTTGCTTAACTGCAATTCCAATGACAATGTACTCGTAAAGTAGTTTGTGGTTTAATTATAACAGAATATTTTAAAAGCATAGGTGCAACACACTTGCTTAACGTGTGCAGTTTAATATTACTTACTTGACCCTTGCAGTTTATTATAATTTTTAGAATTTAAATCACTTTTATCTGACATTTCACGCTTTTGGCGTAGGTATTTCGCAATTTAGTTAATTCGGCGAATTAATCATTTTGCGACAAATGACTCACTGATAATGTTTAAAGTCAATACATACAGTAATATTGAGTTTTTCTTTTGTTAAATCTACGCAAATATTGATTATTTTTTTAAGAATGACAGCTGTAATCCGAGAGAACCAAAACTGCAGTTAAGAAAAAAGTCTTTAACCTTAAAGATAAGGACAATGATAATATTTACTATTCTGAATTTTCCAATCATATTTTAGAAAGCAATATTTTTTTTTGATATAAATAAAGGTTTAAAATTTTTACGTATAAATATAACCAGTTTAAAATTAGACAAATTTGAAATTTTATAAATCAGAAAAAGCGTTAATAATGAATTCAATTTAATAAATAATATCCTTTTTTTTAAATAGGTGTCTCTTGAATTTATTTTCATATTAATATTAGTAATAAAAATATATTTTTTTTATTTCTAATATAAATTTGTTATTCAATGTTTGATAATAATTGTTATTAACATTTTTGATTAATTACTTACCTATTTTCATCAATTTGTGTTTATGTTTATAATTTGTTTATTCTTACATTATTGTGTTCTATTTTTATCGTTTGTCTCTACTTGACATTATTCTACTCCTAATGCAGAAAGCATTGCTTTCGAAATATATCTGTGTATATTAATAAAGTGGTGAATACAAAGTATTTCAAAAAATATATATTTATTAATAATGACGCTACAAAGTGAATACCAATCTTTTGAAGAAATAATAGAAGGCCTTTGACCGTGTTTGGCACCGAGGACTTGTCAACAAACTGCCTTCTTACGGACTTCCCGTTTCCTTGTGTACGTGGATTGCCGACTTTTTGAGGGAGAGATCGATTCAGACGGTTGCTGATGGTTTCATCTCTTCCTCGCATTCAATAAAAGCTGGCGTCCCACAAGGATCGGTTCTATCTCCGACATTGTTTTTGTTGCACATCAATGACCTCTTGACATGTGCACCAATCCATTGTTACGCGGATGACAGTACAGTCCATGATTGCTTTTTGTTTGACAAGCCCCCAAAGGGCACACAAACTCCAACGGCTCGGAGGGCTTTGAAACAGAGAATGGACGGTTACCTTGAGAGGGTCTCCTCTTGGGGTAAGAATAACCTCGTCGAATTTAATGTTTCAAAGACCCAATCATGTCTGATTACGTCTAAAAGGGATCGAAATGACAATCTAGTCTCCTTTAATGGAAGCAATCTTCCCAACAAGCCCTCCATTGATATGCTTGGTGTAACCTTAAGTGACCAGCTCAGGTATGGGGGCTCCATCGAAACCCGAGTAAAGTTAGCCTCTCAGAAGCTGGGCATATTGTACAGAGCCCGCAGATACTTTAATAGTACACAACTGCTGACCCTGTACAAATCGCAAGTGCGCCCCATTGTAGAATTTGGCAGCCACCTCTGGTCGGGAGTCCCAAAATATCTGAAAAAAAACCTTGACTCTGTGCAGAAACGGGCGGTCCGTTTGATAGATTCGCCTATCTTAACAAATGGGTTGCAATCTTTGGAGCACAGACGTCGGGTGGGAATGCTGTCCTTGTTCTACCGGTATTTTAATGGAAGATGCTCCGAGGAACTAGCGTCATTGATCCCTTCGGCACCGGTGCATAGTCGGGAAACACGCCAAACGCGCGCCCAACATTTGCACACGGTTGACATTTGTCACATGAGAACGGGTCGCTTCTACGACTCGTTCTTGTGTTCAACAGCTCGGCTGTGGAATGATCTGCCGGCCTCTGTGTTTCCTCCATCCTATAACATGGGTCTCTTCAAGACCCAAGTTCACTCCTTCCTATCCTCTAAAAGATCCTCCACACAGCATCCCCAAAGATGATATAGGCCTTGAGGGAAATTATTTCCTCCTTGGTCTCCTGTGTGGAGTTACTGTAAAAAAAATAGAAGTAAAACATATTCACTTGGACCATTGTCCTTTTTTAAAAAATTACAATAATTTTTCCATGAGCCATCGTGGTGATACCGTTTAAAACATTTTGAGCGATCGCAGCGCCCTTTTTTGTATACTTTTAAATGTCATACCGCGCCTATCTAATTATTTGAAGATTTATCGATTTATTCTTAACTTCGTAGGTAGCTACTTTTCCAATTGTAAGTACCTGTTTTTTTCTACTCGTGTATTTCGTTCATCGGTAATCGAACAAGGTGCCATTGGCAGAGTCAAAGCTATCACAATTACACCACTGAGGTCGCTCTACGATGATTCACAACACTTCAAGTAAACACTCTATTTTTAATTCTGAAAATTGCCGGTTTATAAGTGATTCAATAAGTTTATTTTTCTCAATAAAAATTGATCGTTTGAATTTTAATCTTGTTTGTCAAAATAAAGATATAAAATCAACTTCATTGGGAAAGATGGCGATCATAATATATTATAAAAAATTATTGCGACCGGTTTCTCAAACGGCCTTTTTACCATCAACTTAAAAGATATAATTATAAATAAAAATATATAACTATAAGTATTAAAAAATATTTTTTTATTGTTCTAGTTAATCATTTTCTTTTTGATCGTTTCCTATAATATATTCGTTTATGTTTTTCTTATCCTAGTGTCCTCTCCTTGGGTTTGCCATCATAATAATAATTGGATAATTTATGTAGCGCCGTTTTTTAACCTCAAGGACGCTGTACAAATATTACTTCCTAACAGTGGTAGGCTGTGTAAAGTTTTTTTAACGAATTTTTCTATTCGAGTTTCCTCCTGAAAACTTAGATCAAAATATTTCATTTATGTGACAATATAGTAATTGAATGCTTTTCCGTATGATTATCTTCCTTGCAAAGCGTTAAATAAAAATAAAAATGAATGAAGGAAAATAAAAATCAAAGACATAGTTAGCATCTTGGTATTGCCATAGTAATGAAAAAAACGTAGTTCCACATTATTAAATGTCTTCATTTTATTGACAAGTTATACATAGTATTCATCTGGACAACTTACTGATGAAGCACGGCACGTGTTTTCGGTGGGTTCCCTTGATACCTGATAGATTTTATGGGCTACAGATGTGCAAAATACTTCATCTGTTATTAGGTGATTAATTAATTAGTATAATTGACATACATTCTTTGCCATTGGCCAATAGACTTACTAATGTATATTTGGATTTGGTACAAGAATATTCCACTTTTTTTTCAAAGCTATCGTTGGCGTGGAAGAGAAGTTGGAACGCCATACCACCCTGTCCTTATGTACACTCATTGGTTCATTCACGTGCATATATAGGTTATCTATTATTGAATAACCAGTGGCGGTTTCTTTTAAATTGAATTTGTGCAGTGACTTCCCTTACACAAGATATCATAACAAGACACACTTTTATTATAAGTTTATCACACTTTAAACTGCGCCCTATTCAAATTCCGTACTAAAAAATCCACACATCCGTATTAACACTGCCCGTGAGCGAGTTCGAAGTGAATCCCATACGTGCGATATAAATTCTGTACTTATGAAACTTTTTATTCTGAGAAATAGTCCACACAAAAACTTACACAGGCAACATTTTCCACTTATAATGATGGAAGTTGAAGGAATTCAAATACTCTTTATTTGTAAGCCGTTAATGTCTATCTTTTTTTTAAATTAAAAATAGGACTCTAAAAATATCCTAGTAGGTATGAGTATTATTACAGCGCCCCTGAGGTGATTTTTCACAAAAACGGCTCTATACAAATCATCCAATTATTATAATTATAATTATCAGTGTTGGCATCAGTACTCTTTTATGTGATACCACACAAAAGTCCCAACTGCTCCCAACCGTCCGGAGAGACTATGGCACCCCCAATTGGGGTATGTTGTGAGGCAGAAGGTATTGAGGATGGGAAGGAGATAGGGAAAAGAGAAAGGTGGACCAAATCTAAGTACTGGCTATTTAGATTTGGTCACCAAACACGGCTAAAGCCATTTCAATCAACGTTTCTATTCTGAATGGTGGTCTTTCACCGGGGCGATTCTGACAGTATCTACCACTCTGGAACGTGCCGCAAATATACTAGATATTATTTTGAATCAATAAATTGTTAAATAACACAATTTAATCAAATAAAAATTATTTGCGCACGCCGGGTTCTGAACCCGCAATCTCCGGATTCGTAGCCAAGGATCGTAACCACTCAACCACGAAGACCGTCGGAACTTTACTATGGCAGGTCTCTTGCCACGCGCAGAATTGGCGGGACTTATTAATATTTCGCTCTCTACCGTAGGCGATAATTCTGTGCTGGAACACGAAAAAGCACGTTTTACACGTACAACATCTGAAAACTTAGCAATTACTAAGTTGGGCAACCAGTAAATCAACTATTTGTGGATTAATTTCAACTCCCCAATGGGAAACAATTACCATACCAGAAGAAAATCATTTAATGAAAATAAAACAATAACATTGTTTATAACCACGAGAATTTTATTTAGTTTTATTAGGACCGACCGGTTACGCTTAACACAAGCATCATCAGGATAAAAAATTAAACTTTTGTACCCTGATGATGCTTGTGTTAAGCGAAACCGGTCGGTCCTAATAAAATTTTAAAAAATTCTCGTGGATATAAACAAAGTTATTGTTTTATTTTCATTAAATATATCTAACCACAAAGTGACTGCTTTGTATCAAAATAAGAAAATCATTGGTGGTGATTTTGGTATTATTGTAATATGATATACGAGCTGCTAGTATCGCTTCCTTTGTTTAACATTGTATGTAATTCCTTCGATTCGACAATGAACTTTTATGCATTTATTCCAAGTGGGTAAACCAGATGCATCGAGTGACCATAAATATATCTAACCACAAAGTGACTGCTTTGTATCGAAATAAGAAAATCATTGGTGGTGATTTTGGTATTATTGTAATATGATATACGAGCTGCTAGTATCGCTTCCTTTGTTTAACATTGTATGTAATTCCTTCGATTCGACAATGAACTTTTATGCATTTATTCCAAGTGGGTAAACCAGATGCATCGAGTGACCATAAATATATCTAACCACAAAGTGACTGCTTTGTATCAAAATAAGAAAATCATTGGTGGTGATTTTGGTATTATTGTAATATGATATACGAGCTGCTAGTATCGCTTCCTTTGTTTAACATTGTATGTAATTCCTTCGATTCGACAATGAACTTTTATGCATTTATTCCAAGTGGGTAAACCAGATGCATCGAGTGACCATAAATATATCTAACCACAAAGTGACTGCTTTGTATCGAAATAAGAAAATCATTGGTGGTGATTTTGGTATTATTGTAATATGATATACGAGCTGCTAGTATCGCTTCCTTTGTTTAACATTGTATGTAATTCCTTCGATTCGACAATGAACTTTTATGCATTTATTCCAAGTGGGTAAACCAGATGCATCGAGTGACCATAAATATATCTAACCACAAAGTGACTGCTTTGTATCAAAATAAGAAAATCATTGGTGGTGAGTTTGGTATTATTGTAATATGATATACGAGCTGCTAGTATCGCTTCCTTTGTTTAACATTGTATGTAATTCCTTCGATTCGACAATGAACTTTTATGCATTTATTCCAAGTGGGTAAACCAGATGCATCGAGTGACCATAAATATATCTAACCACAAAGTGACTGCTTTGTATCAAAATAAGAAAATCATTGGTGGTGATTTTGGTATTATTGTAATATGATATACGAGCTGCTAGTATCGCTTCCTTTGTTTAACATTGTATGTAATTCCTTCGATTCGACAATGAACTTTTATGCATTTATTCCAAGTGGGTAAACCAGATGCATCGAGTGACCATAAATAAATTATCCTTCGATTTACATGTTAGTTGATTATTCATGCATGCACTGTTCTTATGCATTATTTAATGTGAACCACATTCATGGGGTGACCATAAATAAGGTGACAGGAAACGTATGTACTTATTCGGTGATATCTATGCATAATAAAAAGCCATTTAATAGTGTAAAAAAACTGCAATAAAATGTACTTTTTATATATTAGTTTGTTTGCAGATTATTTTAATTACTCTACAAGGAAATTAATTAAGCTCATGGAAAAACAGTTAATGCATATTTGTTGTCGTCATACAACCAAAATTGAACAGTTGTGTAACATCGGACAATGTATTTTTTTTCTTGGTGTCTTTGTTCCAAAATGATTGCTAAAAGAGACTCAATAATAGGTATCAGGCAGTGGCGTGCAGTCCGCAAAGGCTGAAAAGGTCTGCCTACCCTAAGAGAAACGTGTCGTAAAAATAATTAAAGATGTTTTAAAAATGCGACATATGTATTTGGTAAGCAATTTGAACGCTAATTTATTCAGTTGGCCAAAACAAGTGCTGGAAGATGATAATAAAATGGCCGTTATCAAGTATTTAATGTACAATTCACACCCGAACTTGAAAAATTACACACAGGCAGTGGCGTGCATTGCTCTATGATCGATCAGTTTTACCTTGTTGCTTTTATTATTACTATTTCTGTTTTTAGAACTGTTAATGTGCAATATAGTTGTGAATGACGAATACTTAGAGCAGGTCGATGAGTTTGTATATTTTGAAAGTACGTTTACGAGAGATGGAAAGACTGATAGGGATATTGAAAGAAGGGTGAATGCCTGAAACTCCATTAACGGAGGACTGAACGCGGTTTGCGCTAACAAAAAGTTGTCCAAAGTAGCGAAGCTAGCAGTCCACAATGGAGTGCTGGTACCAACCCTGATGTATGGCAGTGAGGCATGGAACTGGCAGAGGAAGGATAAAAGTAGACTGAATGAAAAAAGACTGAACAATGTGTGAAAAATGTGGTCTCGTCCTTTAATAAGAGGAATAATTGTTTTAAAAGTTTCCACTGTTCATTTTTTTAATTTCCGTATATTTTGTATAAAAATATTTTTACTTTTGAATTTAGAAAAATCATGCATTTAAGGGTTAAGACACATTGAAGAAAAGTTACTTTGGTATATGAAAATAAATAATATCAAATTCTAAAGTAACATTTTGTTTCTGAAACATCTCTGTGCGATCGTGCCCCTAGTCATAGAGAAAAAAATGTCTTTCGAATTTGGTCAATTAGCAAATCGTTTTTAGTTTAGGCAATTTTACAGAGCAAAAAGTTTGAGGTTAGGAAAAAGCTATGACGGCGTGTCGTTTATTGAAATTATTATTTATTATATAAATGTATTAATATTAAGTTCTGATAATTCTATGTACATTGTACATGGGAATGAAGAGGCGCATGACATATCGCCTTCGTGTAGACAGTTTACTTGACAGGTTTGACAAACTAGTGGGATTATAATTTACAAATCACTATCGTTGGATCGTCGGATCTTCCAACACATGTCATAGTCAAATACTATATATTATTATTAATAAATATCTAAGGATTAGCTTCAATGAATCACACATGCTTAATAAAGCATTGATTCATGGGTATATGTAGTTTCTCATCTCCTTACAGCATCCGAACAGCCTTATTGTTAAGGTTATTACAGAAAATAAACTTTAATTTTGATATGAAGCGGTAACTTGGTGATATGACATTATAATTTAATGAAATAAAACAATAACTTTGTTCACTTCACTTTTATTTATATTTTTGCCGACCGGTTGTATACTGCCCTGAAGAAGCTACGGTAGTAGCGAAACCCGGTCGGCTAAAGTATAAATAAAAGTGATGTAAACAAAGTTATTGTTTTTTTTTTTACTTTCTGATTTAAGCCTCGCATTCAGAATATCTACGTGTACATTACATACTTCCATTCTTAAAAAAAAAAAAGTTATATTCAGATGTCTAGTTGAAAAAATAATCTTATAAAATTCCCACGATAGAAAAAAATATCTAAGTATGCCCAGAAAAATATAAATAAAAAAAATTCACTAGTGCTATTTAAAGAAGTAGTCTTGAGATTTTTGCTCTTTTCGAAATATGTCGTATAAACGATGGCTTACGCCCTAACCATGTTTTATATTAGCGCGCTCCCCCTCTCTTCCGTTTTAACATATCTCATATTCAAACAATATTCAGTTTCCGCTCGGAGGGTAAGGCGAAGCAATTTGTAAAGATCTTTATTATTTTTCGATTAAATATTTTTTTCTGTTGCGTCCGATTAATACTTATTTGTTTTAATTTATTTTTTCCAATACATAAATGTATTCCAGAGGAACGTCTAGAACCTGAACTCTTTGTTTATTATATTTTTATAATTTACTAAACACTGACTTATTTTGTAGATTAAGCTTTCCTTGTAGAACGGAACCCATTAACAATATTGAAAACGACGCTTACAAAGTAAGCGCCGCAGGCGAACATTGCGCTAATATCAAAGTTAAACCAATAAACGATGTTTATTTTTATCGTTAAAAAGTCAGATTCCAAACAAATTGTAGTCTAGAAATCTTTATGATTTATATAAAAGGAAAGCCTTTAAAATGCATCAAACATAGATCCCAATAAAAAAAAATTCTTCATTTACGATCAAACCCCAAAATTCTATCATTTTAAGAATATGTCAAAAAACTTGTTATTTTGAGCAGCCGATTGAAAATCATGAAGACAAACTAAAGTTTACCTCTAAACCAGTTTGTAAAACACAACAGATACCTTTCAATATTTATTTTTATCGAAATCTTTTTGATATATTATTTAGCCAAGTGGGCCGTACAAAAAAGGATCGCGGACCGCTGGATGTGCAACACTGATTTAAAGCATCTAAGTATAATATTTCTAGGTGATCAATATTTAAAAAAAAAAACAAATAATCCGATATAGTTGACTTAGGTATAGCAATTTGTTGAGGGAGAGCGATATAAAAAAAATCAAGGTGTCATAGTAATATTACCTTTGGTGCTTTTCGTCTCATCTTTACGTCAGTAAATAAGAACATGTAATGATATAATGTCAAAGGTACCAGCGAAGAAGAAAAGCTAGTATCTACCTGATTCCGAGTAGATACCGTCGCTTATTGTCTCACACTTTGAAAGGAATCCTTAGAAACGATGATAGGTAATGAATGTAATGATAATGATGCATTTCAGCAACCTTGGCCCGATGTCTCCGCACTAATCCATCAACGCAAAGTTGTCATCTGTTGTCAAACCATCGCCGGCCTTGGAACACGCAGCGCAGGCCCTGATGGAGTCATTATACACTGTAGGATTGATGAAAAACGCGCAGAAAAAGCTGTAATTTTGAGAGAAATATAAATATAGTATGCACGAACTTGAGAATCTGCCAATCGCAGTCGAAACAAAGTTGATTAGGTTACCGTTCAGTGATAAAACTAAATTATATCTTTATTTCAGGATGCAATTTGTAGCAATAAGGAACTTCAGTCATTTTTATTTATTTTTGTTATCAATGTTGACCTTCTAAATTAAATACCCGTATTTTTTTAACGTTCGTTTTAAATTAATTCTCAACGTTTGATTTTTTTAAAGCCCACCAAAAAGGCCGGAATCCGAGAGGTAACCACGTGACGTCACTCAAGCGGCATACAGTTAGATAGAATTTATACAGAAATAATTTAGACACTAACAACCGCGTGACGTCGTAACACTGGTACTAACGAAACATGACGTTTTGATGAGATGGTTTTTTATTCATTTTTATATAATAATTTATAAAATCTACGTATAAATATTTATGATAAAACTTATATATTCAGAATCGACGATTCTTGATCTATATTTGAGGTTTCCAACCTTAATTTTCTCACCTTCTACTTTTAGACCTTATTTTTCATCATTATCTACAAAGGCACAGAAAATTTTCTGTTTTTTGCCCCAGAAACTTCTCTGTGAGCATACTCAATGACAAGATCTGACCCATGCACCACCTTCCACTCATGAAACCACCCCATATTTTATCATTTGTTTCCATTCGTACCCTTTCAATCAATATCCTACCGTACAGCTTACCAACTGAACTAAGCAAGTTAATAGCCCCGTGATTCCCACATTCCATACATGACCCTTTACCCTTGTATATTGGCAAGATCACAGCTCTTTTCCAATCTAATGGGGTATAACCCTCCTCAAAACACAGGTTAAAAATTTGCATAATTTTGTGAGATACGGCTATCTCTTTTAAAGTATTCAGTAGCAATATTGTCGAAATCAACAGCCTTTCCATTCTTCATACATTTAATCGATATTTTTATTTCATCCGTGCAGATTTTGGTAACATTCACTCCATCGTCATTCTTACCTGATTTGCCACTGGAATCACTATCACTCGGTTTACTTTCGAAGACCTCTTCTAAGAATTTCAAACATCTCTCTTTTATTTCCTCCTAAACGTCAATATTTTTTCAACTATCGATGTTATCACTTTCATGCATTCATAGAATAACCATTAACTTCTCAAATGTTCAAAATAAGTAACTCCAATCCAATTTTTTTTATCAAACTTAAATATCAGTATATTTCGTTTTTTTTTCTAAAGTTAGTTTTCATGGTTAAAATAATTTTAAAAATTTCAATTTTTCAAAGGCAGCCAAAAAAGGCTCAAACGGTCAGTCGGTTTTGATCAGGTTTGAGGTTAGAATATCAAATGTCAAAATAAGGATGAACTTTGCCGTACATAATTTTATAATCTATTCATGGTAAACCGTTACTAAACATAAGTATTGACATTATGTACCTTTTAAGAAACCTTAACTCAAAGAATAATAATAATATTGAACATTAACATTTTCAAAATATTCATATTGACAATTGGCTTGCTCATGAACACTCTAATTTCTGTTATTAATAACAGCATTTTTATATTGAACAACAATTATAGAGCTTAAAGTCACCCAAATTAAGTTTAAATATCACCAAAGCTAAAAAAATGCATATTTAAAATACAAAACAAAATCGAAAAACAAAAATTTCCATACTAATCCAAAAGCAGAATACACACGTGACGTTCCAAATACAATGAAAACCATGTACAATGTGACCTTAGAACGGGGTACCCCAGTAAGGTTACTTTTTTTTTTGGATTTTTTGTTAAACTTTAAGAAATAAATGGTACCAATATAATACGGTGTTTTGATGAGATTATTGTTTATTCGCTTTTCAATAACGATTTATAAATTCTACGTTTAATTATATATAATAAAAGTTATATATTCAGAATCTAACATATATGAATATATATTTTTAATGTCATAATATTTTTCACTGGAGTTCCTTATTTCTTAAATTGGTATTAGGGGTATAACGCCATTCAACAGCACCATTTCCCTCCTCATCGTATTCTTCCTATAGATAATTACGTATTGTATCCCGAACAGGCATGACGTGCCTTATTTTTAACATCTAACTAAAGAGTTAGATAAAAGGATTATTTTAATTTTTTGGAAATCAAATAATTCTCTCTATTTTCTATACATTATTCAAAGACTTAATTCAATAACAACACTCCTCTTATCGTGCTATGCTATGCGTGACATCTGTTCTGAAGTAGATATGATATCCCGAAAAAGCTTGACGTGCCTCATTTACTGTACGATGGTAGTAACATGTTTCTGAAAACTATTCATAAAATGACAAAAAAATTACATTACTTGTTCTAGAAATTTGAAGATGCTGTAGATTAAAATATTGGAAATTCTCTTTTTTATGTTTTTCTTTTTCATTTTCATTAAAAATTTCGTTCCTGAAGTCGAATAACAAGTTATAAACATACTGTTTGCAAGCAATCCGTTTGTATCAAATGTATGAACATGTACTGTGTTCGCGTCAACATTCGATTCGATATCTATACCCCCGAAACTTTTACTATGTTGGAAAGGGTGATCGGATATTTCAACACACGTATGAATCGGCACACTTTTTTAAAGTGAATCGTTGAGAATAATTAATAAACATCAACACAGACATACCACTCTACAAGAAGAATAAATGAAATAAGACTTCCCTTTCGAAAGAAAACAAAATCGCAAAACTGATTACTATGTAGATATGAAGATCTTCCAAGAAATACCGGCCAATATAAAATAAGAGGAAAATGTTTTGAAATTTAAGAAGGACGTGACGAAATACATAAAATGCAATTTTAATATCGTAATTTTTAAAGTTTGATTCCTAATTCTTAATTGTATGTAGATATTATGTTCATATTAGAATGCATGTAACCAATGTACATGTGTTCTATTTTAAGTGAAATAAATATAATAAATCATTACAAGTACAAATAAAAATAAAAAAATAGCCCGAAAACCTAATCTAATATCACCTAATTAATGTTATGTATAATCAAAAAAATATATTTATATTTTTGGTAGGTTGGGTTATTTTCCTACCTTTAATGACATTACATTTAAAAAATGTGCCGATTGATACATGTGTTGATTTATCATGGAACCGGTGGAAAGTGAAAGAACCTAGATCACAGAAGGTTGGTAGACTGACACAAAATCGGTTTGTGTCTTGAATGGTTAGACCTAGCACAAGGCTAGCCTGTTGTTACCACTGGTGAGGTGTTAGATTCTTCGGTGATTCGGGCCTACGATCTGGTGTCCGGCTTTGATGCTTGTAACCGGTTTGTGAAGTGTCCATCCTCGACATAATCAACATTATTTATATTCACATTTCCGCGCCGATTCACTCTTCAAACCCGCATAAGTATGAATGCGGTGGCGGCGAGTTGTGCTACACTGTTTATTTTCAGAGAAAATAACGTTATAGTAAAATGATTTTTTTTGTTCAAAAAACCTTAGTAACCCTTTTCCACTTATTTATTTTCGACTGGACCGGTTTCACCCTATCACGGGCATCGTCTTTCTTACTGGCAAAATTAAAACTAAATCTATGGTATATGTAGAATCGATGTCAGGAGTGAGTTCTCCTGCTTTCTAATACTGTTTTTTTTTTATTTATGACTTGAAATTTGTTTTATTGCTGGCGTTACTGTATACTATGATCTTTTTAAAAACGGCTTTCGGGTTGGTTTATTACCCTCTGGAAGACGGATTACATTGTGTTTGTTTACTGAATCCATGGGTTTTTTTAAATATATATAAAGTCATTCGTATAGTCTGCTTTTATTTGAACAGACGGTTATTTCTTGTTTTGTTTTTTTCCCTATGATTTCCGTCTTGTTTGCTAAAATGAATTTTGTAGCAGTTTTTGTCCAGTAGTTACATGAACTACGGGTAACCAGGTACATTTTAGTGGGTATTTAATTATGTTATAATTGGTACACATCCTTCTTAGAGTTCGCCTTGGATGTCTGCGACAAAATTCCCAGTTACATTTTACCCTGGTATTTTATTACGCGTTTCTTATTTTAATTGTGCCAATCTGACGATGCCCGTGATAGGGTGAAACCGGCCCGGTCGAAAATAAATAAGTGGAAAAAATTTAAAACAAAAATTAATAAAATACTTCTCATCAATCCTAGATATTTACTAAACCTTTCATTAAAACAAACACATATCATTAAGTTTGGACGAGTATTTTGGCCTCAAATCCAAAATGAAGTTATGTATGAAATAGGCGTTTTCTTAAACCCGCAGCGTTAGAATCAATAATAAATATGACGTTAGTTATTGGGTTATTGGTGATAAGAGAACAAACGCTACGGTGAAAGCAGAGCATGTCGGAATTCTGAGGCCGACACTGATATGAACTTGCTGGGAATTTGTAATATTAGTTTATTATCAAGATTTTATTCGCGAACTGCAAAAACAGAAGTGGTATTTATTGAGTTACTATAGTTACTACTGGGGCATTTGTTAAATCTCTTATCATCCACGAAAAACGTAAACCTACTTATTTTCCAATTGCTTCAATGTAATAAAGTATTATGAGTGCCTTACACGACACATATTTCCATATCAATCCCAACGTGGAATACCTATCGCGTCAATATGGAAAATCTTATTACATTGCACGGTCATTATTTTCATACATATGAAAGATATACGAATATAGTTGCCATTTAAGAAAAAATAATATTTTGGGAAGGTACTTAATTATCAAAAAATGGCAACACCTTAAACATAACCATGAATCACATGGAATTATTTGTCATAAAACGTTAAAAATTTAAAAAATTAAATAACTTTAATTTTGTGAAAATTTTTAAAGACTTTTTTTTACAATTTTGCGAAATGTTACGTTATTTGTGTATTCCAACAAAGTATTTAATATTTTCGAGGTAAATCTGCTACTTCTGCGTATAATAATGATTTGGCACAAAGCCGCATAGGTATTGTCATATTACTGCCAAATGTCAAACAACTGCAGATAATATCGCCTCCAATCAAAGCAATGCCGAAGTAATGACATGCACAGATCCATTGACAAAATGTCTATGGATTAATAACAATATAATGTTATTATTAAACATTTTTATTAATTCGGCAAGCAGATCTCTTATCAATTTTTTTTTTACATATTCTCATACGTTCGTCTGCATATATGGACGTAAGAATGCTGAACAATTGTTCGTAGGTGTGGGGTGTTATCATTGTTACGTTATTAATTATTGAAATATTTACGTATGTACATTTTTTTGTGGTACATTATATTGTTATTTTCCTTTATGAATCTCTCGAGTTTTCTCAATGCTGTGTGATTTATAGAAAATTCTTACAATGGTGTTTGTATTTGGTATTTTTAAGAACTGTTGTAAAGCGAAAGTTTTTTTTTCCTATTTGATTTTTAACGGTAAATTACCAAAGAAGTAAAAATCTTCATAGATGGAATCATTTTATTAATTTTACAATTTCTCGTACTGTATGAATAAGTACCTCGTGTGTTGAATAAGATTCAACAGTTTTCGCTTATGGATAGGTTACGTGGTAACTAAATCACTGTCCTGAGAAAAGTGATAACGAAACATTCGAAATATGGGCAACAACAACATGCGGCCAATTGGCATCATAGAGATGACACAGGCTTCAGTCGATTACAAGCGCTCGCCGTTTGTGGATCCTCCAATGATAACTGCAAAATGCCTACGTCGTTCCCGATGTCGTTTTGGAAAAGATGGAAAAGATAATTGTGAAGCCTTTTATCCGTTTTACCTCAAGTCGCGTAAATAAGCTTTTTTTAATGTAAAAAAATTCGAAGAGTAAATGAAGTAGGCCCGCCGGTAACTCAAATGCTCCGGGCCGCAGCGGTCAGCCGTTTTTTAAATTCGTTCGCGGTCGGAAGGATTCGGGCGATTTCAGTGAAATTGATAAAAATCAAATCAAACGTAGGATTGTGTGTATTGGTGCATACATATACACTCTCGTCTGTGATGTCCTTGTCAAACATCACTGAGAAACATAAAGCAAATAATGCATAGAGATTCCCATACACGCAAAGGGTAGAGATCAAAATAAGCGGGGCGAGCTTGGCGTACCACCAATTTAAGTATAACGGAAAATAATTAAAAAATTTCGGCTTGTTCATAAAAACCGAATATTTTCTTTAGTTTGACTATTTTATAAATGTTTTATAATTTGCTTATCGTGGATATAATAATGCGAAATAAACGTGGATGACAGTGAACTAGGCTGGTGGTAAAACGGGTGTCACGTGACCTTTGCCTCTAGCCGTCGAAATAGTACGTTAAGGCAAATTTATTCACTCTGACGTCAGAGCTGAGAAACAGTAGTTTACAGTAATTACACCAGCATATTAATTTTTTAGGTAATCGAAAAATTATCCATTTAGTTATTTTTTCAATTTCATTTGTGAAATCGAATAACAATTATTAAACAAGTGACTGTGAGAGTGGGCTTTGTTCGTGTTAAATCTGAATGCAACACATAAAGGTACATTTTCTATAAATATGTAGCATCAAGTTCCAGCCACTCTGTACACATATAAACCGATCCAATGCCAAAAAGAAGATTAACTTGTCTTTCGAAATCATTTTTCCAAAGGTTCTACGCCATTTATAAAATGCAAACTACTTATAATTATTTATAGTTAACAGTTTGTTTTCTCAAAATGTCACCCGAGCTACATAACCTCAAATGCACACGTAATATTATAATATATCTTAATTGCATGGGAGCGGAAATCTTCACAGTTAAATAAATATTAAGATAATTATTTTTTATAAATACCCCGCCATTTGAACACATTTGGAAACTCCGAGGACGAGGCTAACCTCACGTAGCACGATATTTGCAAACTAGAAATTCAGAACATAGCAGCATACGTTCGGATCATTTTTTTATTTATTATTGTAAACCAAAAAATGGGACAGGTAGAGGTCCTGGGTTCGTGTCCTAGATGCGACTGAAATCCTTTTAATTTCTGTTGTTTTTTAGGTTTCGTGGTTCATTTGGGATGTGTTAATATTATCTTATTCAATGATTAAAATATTACAATGAGAATATTTCAATAAGTTATAAAAAATAAATTGAATTCAAAAAAGTAGTTTATCGGAACTTTTTGAATTGTATTTTTTTATGTAAATACAATTAAAAAAAATAATAATAATATTAAGTCGCATCCGGGAATCGAACTCGAAGTCTTACCGTGTGGCAACCGCTCTACCGACTGAGCTAATGAGATCAGTTCACTTAACGACTTTCATCGATATCATATCTCAAATTCAAGACTTGTCAACATTATCCTCCATTTTAAATCCCATATTTATTGGCTATTTCATTTAGGATTTGTTAATGTTATCTTCTTCAATGATTAAATATTGCAATGAGGTTTATAAGCTTCAATTATTAATTAAAAATAATTAAAATACATAATAACACAGTGTTTATTTAGTAAGTTTTACAGTAAGTTTAAGAAAATACATACAGAAATAACTATCTAAATATATTTATATAAAATTTAAAGATTTGGTATAAACCACTTCACCATTAGGCTGAGCCTGTTGCGAAGTGGTAGAAAACAAAAAAAAATAATATTCTAAATTATTAAATTAAGGGGTTGAGATTTAAAAAAAATAATAAATAAGAAAAGGGTGCAAAATCTAGGGAAAAGTTTTTTGTTATTTTGTATAAGTTTTTAGAAATGAGAAAAAGAGTGAAAAATCTAGGCGTGTAGTTTGTTGTTACATTGTGGATGTTCTTAGTATCTGGCCACAGTAGGTAATGCCCTTATCGGTGGCTATTGATGTGTGAATTTTGTGTTTGAGATTTAAATCTTTTATCAGGTGAATGTCGTTGATGTCTTTTTCAATTAAGTTAAAACATTTTGGTGCCAAATGATGGTAATTTCCTGACGTGGTATTCATATCTTCTGATTCACGATTAATTATTTTTATTATTATTTTATTAATAATAGTGCAAAAATCATCGCGCGAGCAACGTTTTACATTAATTTGTAATAATTTAAATATTTTCAGGTTATCCGGGAATGTTTGTCACTCCTTTAAGGGCCAGCACTAAAAAATAACTCTGAGCATCACTCTGCAGGTTGCTAACTCAAGCAATACCACAAATGGTTTATCTGTAAATTCTGTATGGGTAGTTAGTAAAATGTATTAGGTTTTAAATGAAAAAAATTTAAATTCTATGAAGGATCCCAAAATCTCTGAAAAAGGGTGCTGTTAGAAAAACAGTGAAAGCCATTGCAACGTTTTACCTTAAATGCCTGTACGACGTACGTATTTCATATAGAATTTAAAAGATTACTGTTCCAATCTGCATGGAAGGCATTTCTGGTGTGTATTCTCAATACCATGGGTACAAGGTATTTAGCGAATATAGATTCGAAATTAAGACATGATTATTTGAAAGAAAAATGTATGTATTAAAAAAACACGTTTTCCTTAATAAATTTTACCCCGGTAAAGCTTGAGATAAGCGAAACCAGTTGGTGTTGATTTAAAAATAAATTAGTGGTTTAAGACGAATTGTTTGTTTTATTCAATAAATAAGTCAAACGGCAATTGCTTTCTACGAAAAAAAAAGTTATTTTAACAGTGCAGCATTTCCGACTGCTTTACGATTTATACCGTTTTTTTAGAGCTAGTCGAAATTTGTTTTTTCTTGGGTAGTCTTTTTTTTAGCTTAATTGAATTAAACGCCGGTCGATTTGTTTGCATTTCAATATATTTGCATTCCGGCACTATTTTTTTAACAGAGCCGTACTTGGACTGCCAAAACTTATTAAATTAAATAATTAATTAATAAAAAAATGAAATTCGTAATCATTGCTTCACAATCTGCGTCCACCATTTTTTTTTTCATTTCGGTTGCCATTTTTGATAGTTGATGACGCGAGTATAATTCATTTCGCATGGAATTCGCGGCAGGAACCATATTTTTAAACCTTATAGACGCCATTTTGAAATATTGTTTTTTTGGCATTATATACGTACAATTCGTTTAATATTCTGATGGAGAATTTTAATTATGACTGGCTTCAGGCATTTTTTGTTTACCATGAAAGGTTCGTGGCTATTTTTGAAAAGTGCTCGACTTCTTAACACCTCAGTTTATTTTTGATATGTGACAAGCAATATCCTTTACTTATCCTGTATCTTAGCTATAAATAATCAGATACGGTCTCCGTGGTTGAGTGGTTACGATACTTGGCTACGAATCCGGAGGTCGCGGGTTCAAATCCCGGCGTGCGCAAGTAAATTGTATTTGATTAAATTGTGTTATTTCACAATTTATTCACATAAAGTAATATGTAGTCAATTTGCGACATGTTCCAGAGTGGTATATACAGTCAGTATCACTCTGGTGAAAGACCGCAATTCAAAATCTAAGCGTTGCTTGAAATAGCTTTAGCCGTGTGTGGTGACCAAATCTGAATAACCAGATACTTCCCCACCTTCTTCTTCTCCCTCTCCTTCACCTTCAGCCTCATAACATACCCCAATTAAAGATCCCATAGCATTACTGCCTTCAGACGGTTGTGAGCATTTGGGATAAAAATAAAACAAAAATATGATTAAATGTGATGAAATAGCAACAATAAAAACGTTTGAACACCGTGATCTGGCCTTGAGATTCGGAAAAGAAAATTCGGTCTAGAATTTTCAGGTTAAGAGTCAGTACTAAAAATGACGCTAAACACCACTTCGGCCCCTTAGAATAACATTGTTCCATCTAATACAGCAATGTCATACGATAGTGTGCTCTAAGGAGAGCAACTTTAAGGCTCATTGTCGTATAACATTTCTTTGTCAGATGGAACCTTGTTATTCCAAAAGGTCGAGTTTCTAAATTTTCAATACAAGCAATGAGTCATCTGCAAGTTCTTTACGGGTAATTAGAAAAATGTCTGAAGAGTTTCTTCTGAATTAAAATCTTAAACTGCATTATCTTTAATACGATGATATACTTTGGAGTATGTATTTCATATAGAATTTAGAACTTTTTTCACTGGAAACCTTTAACATTTTCCTAATTACCCGTATAGAATTTACATATAAATCAATTTTGTAGTATTGCTTGCGTTAGCAGACTACAAAATGTGTATTTTAAGTGCTGGCCTTTAACGCATATATTTTTAAATCGCTAAATACGTAATTTCCTTCATATGGAGTTTGGCAAATATACATCGAATTTTTCAAAAATAGGAGAATACGCCTTGTTATTTTTTTCCATATTTTCAACAGTTCCATGTCTGACCTCGCCTTTCTCGAAAATTACTCGACCGGTTTCGCTGAAAATAGCACAGTTTGTTATTATTTGTGCCGGGTAACTGTTGTTATAACGTTTTAAAATTAGTATTAAAACATTGAACCCCCATGTTGTATTGAGGTTAGCCCATACATTAACCACTCTGGTTAGCCACAGATTACATATTCAAAAGAAGGTTTGTTTACGTAGAATATTTAAAAAAAGGAAAACATAATTATTTGTTCGGCGATAGTTACTTTCGCTGTCAAATCAATTATGACACCCAAACGACAAGCAAGAATTCACAACTTCATAAATATATTTAAAAAAAAATATCCCGAGTAAGGCCGGGGACACATCAGCTAGTAAGCTATATAAATTACAAGAAAATAGTGTTTAACTATGGCAAAGAAATGTAGGAAAAGTATTACAAGTTAATAGAACTAAATATTATTGTAACTGACCGAGTTCGTTCCACTGATTTTATTATCATTATTTTCCTGTGGAATATTCCAGCTGGTAAGTATAGCGGCCACCTCTGGGCCAGTGGCTAACGGATAGAAGGCGTGTTAGTCGCGTCACCCCCATTGTCCCGGCGTGACCCAGGGTCGCACGTATATAAAATACTAAATAAATATGCTAAATCAGTACAGTATCGACTGCCGACTGAATCTAATGCAGCTTGGATTTATGTTGTTGGCTTTCACGCATTAAGGGTGCCATAAATTCAGTATGATATGCAAGGGAAGACGAATTTATATTCATTTGAAAATTTTGTTTCCTTACCAAACGTTTATTTTTTTCAAAATACGAGTATATCTAAATAATAAAGTTCTTAAGTAGGTACCAACTTATAAATATATAGTTTGACACACTGACAATAGAGACCAAATAGAGTTGCCTTAAAGTACCATTTCAACGGCTGGAGGCAAAGGTCACGTGACACCCATTTTGGCACAAGCCTAATTCACTGCCGTCCATATTTGTTTCGCGTGATTTTGAATGCAGTAAGCAAATTATAAAAGACTCAATGTAAACGCAATGACAAAATATTCGTTTTTGTAAACAAGCCTAACCTTTTTACTTAATTTCAGTTTTATTTAAATTAGCGGCACGCCTAGCCCGCCCCTCGCCCCTCTTATTTCGGCTTCTTCCTCTTGCGTGTTAGGACATCTCCATGTATTATTTGCTTTGTGATAAAAACGAAGTTACGGGCTGAAAAAAGTTATGTAGATTTGCAAAATCTAGACAAAAAATCCGTGCAAATTTCAGAACGCCAGAGCTCACTGTTCAAGAACTTTAAATGGAAACAAACATATTTTCTCAGCCTTCCAGGAAAGTTTTAGACATTTTAGAATATAAATATTTCTCACGGTGAAACAATAAATAATAAAAAAAATACTAATATAACAAATTTAATTAACCAACGAGACATTCCGTTTCACACAGGTCCTCGCACTAGTTTCTATAAATCTTCTATGCTGTTTTCACCACACAAATAAAACGTGTTTCTTACACGTGCGTGCCAAATTGTTTTTATTTTTGATTTTTTCTTTTCTATTCACGAGTACAACGGGAACGATGCAGCATTTAAAAAAAATGTTTTCTTTGACAGACGGATAACGCAACGTCTGAAGTCTTGGTCCAGGTTATCAGTTTTTTTCGAGTAACTCCACACAGGAGGCTCTGGGGGAAATAATTTCCCCTGAGGCATGTCATCTTGGGGATGCTGTGTGTAGGGTCTTTTAGAGGATAGGAAGGAGTGAACCTGGGTCTTGAAGAGACCCATGTTGTAGGAGGGAGGAAACACAGAGGCCGGCAGATCATTCCACAGTCGAGCAGTTGAACACAAGAACGAGTCGTAGAAGCGACCCGTTCTCGTGTGACATATGTCAACTATGTACAAATGTTGGGCGCGCGTTTGGGGTGCTTCCCAACTGTGCAGCGGTGCCGAAGGGATCAATAACGCTAATTCCTCAGAGCATCTTCCATTAAATTACCAGTAGAACAAGGATAGCAATCCCACCTGACGTCTGCGCTCCAAAGATTGCAATACATTTGTTAAGATAGGCGAATCTAACAAACGGACTACCCATTTGTGTACAGTAGTCTAGAGTTTTTTTCAGGTATTTTGAGACTTCCGACCAGAGGTGGCTGCCAAATTCTACAGTGTGATTTGTACGGGGTCAGCAGTTGTGTACTATTAAAGTACAGTACAGTACGCCCAGCTTCTGAAAGGCTAACTTTACTCTGTTTTCTATGGAGCCCCCATTCCTGAACTGGTCACTTAAGGTTACACCGAGTATATCAATAGAGGGCTTATTGGAAAGATTGTTTCCGTTGAAGGAGACTAGATTATGCGATTCCGCATAAGAAAGAGTTCCAACTGCTTAGATTCAGTGGGTCTATGGCATTCTTATATGCCGTATAGCTTGGATTTTTTTTGTACGTATTTACAAAATCTACACTACCCACGCCACTGACTGCAAAGTTAACCGTGTACATTAAATTAATGTTATCGATAACAACATGCCAAAGATCTTTCTTAAACACTGTTGCCGTGGAAACCAAAAATGCTACGAACTCATGTTTTCAATCGTCCAGTTTTCTAAAAACAGATAAAATATGGGGAATTAAAAAAATCTTTTGAACATTCTTCATAACGGTTTAATTTTAATGTCAGATCACAAACGTACGGCACGGGCCGATTTAAAAATAATATATTTTATTGGGCAATTCGTTTTTGTGTAGGCAGCAGTGGCGCACCCTGGTCTATGATCAACGGCTGTTTGTAGTTTTTGGCGATTTTTTCTATTCAAGCTGTCAACATTTTTCATAACCTATATAACAATTAAGGCTATGCAATGGAAAGTAATGCAAAATCATGTGTTTTTGGTTCGACAATTTGATGGCCTAGAAATGTCATAGATGATTTAATTATTGAGTCTTTTTTTAAGCCCAGAAAAAAATTAAGTATCAGACCTAAAACAAATATTTAACGTGCGAAATCTCCTACTTACGAACCCTTTTTCTGATACTGTCAGATTGTCCATTGTGTCAAATCAAGTTTTTTTAGAATATGCCCGAAAAACATTTTAATATTTTTGCCTGATATTTAGAAAATAAAAGAAAACATGCATTTTGGTGATGGTTTTTTTTGCGTAGATAGAAACATACGGCCGGTGTTAAGCGGGAATTTTAACCTTATCGCCACCTGCATAAAGAGTGCGCGATTTCGTTCGAATTTTCGGAAGCGGATCCCCTTAACTTAATAACTTCTAAAATTTTCATTTATATGACCATACTAGCTGATATGTACCCGGCCTTGCTCGGGATTTTTCACTTGTCATTAGGGTGCCATAATTGATTTGACAGCGAATGTAACTATCTCCAAATAAATAAACACTCATTTGAATATTTTATTTCATTCCGAATGTTTATTTTTTTCAAAATATATCTAAATCGTAAATTTCTTAAGTATCTACCTACTCATGTTTTCCATTTTGAAAATATTCTATCCAAAAAAACCTTTTTCTTTTGAACATGCAATCTGTGGCTAACCGGAGTGTTATATCTATGGGCTAACCCAAAAAAAACATGGCGGGTTCAATGTTTTTCATACTAATTTTAAAACGTTATAGCAACAGTTTTACATATTGGATTTCATTTAAACTACTTTCTAAACCTTCCCGGCACTAATAAAAACAAACTGTGCTATTTTCAGCGAAACTGGTAGAGTAATTTTCGAGAACACCGAGGAAAAACAAACAAACTTAGATTGATTTTATATGTATATATATATTTAGATATTTAACTGAAACCTAAGGTTGTATTAGGTAGTAGTAAGGAATACTAAAAAAAACACAATCAATTAATTAAACTATAGAAGCCAGAGTAGTTAAATAATTCGTTAATAAATAATGTTATTTCGAAAGAATAGGCATTCGTTCAGGCATTTTTTTCAGTAAAAGATTTATTTATTAATTATTTCCTTCATAGATGGCGGCATCGTTAAAAGCATTATTCATGTTAGCCTTTAACCTAGCGGTAGTGTTGGAAGCTAAACCCCGACAATTTATGGAAAGGGTAAAACAATTGACGTAGGATACCATTATATCCCTAATTTCAAAGCGAACATTTTTCATTGTGCATAAAATACTAGCAGTGCAGTGATACTATTCCACAGCCTTTAGTGCAAGCAGTATGCGGTCGTATGGCTTCGCGTTATGAATCCCGCAAAAAAAAACTAGATTGAGAAAGTCAAATGGTATAGCCATAAGGCAGATTGCAGCAAAAAAAAATAATTTGTCAAATAGAAACAGTTTTTAGGTAACAGTCTTAGTGATATGACTGCCCGCTGTGGAACGACTTGCCGGCCTCTGTGTTTCCTCCCTCCTACAACATGAGTATCTTCAAGACCCATGTTCACTCCTTCCTCTCCACAAAAAGACCTTCCACACAGTATCCTCAAAGATGGCATAGCCCTCGAGAGAAATTATTTTCCTCCCGGCCCTCCTGTGTGGAGTCAACGTTAATAAAATAAAGAAAAAAATTGGTATTCACTTTGTGGCGTCATTATTAATTAATTAATTAAAAAATATACTTTGTTTACACCACTTTATAAATATACATAAACATCTATATGTTTCGACTATATTTTTAGTATTTATATATCCCTGATGATGACAGCATTGCTGTCAAAACATGTAGATGTTTATATATATTTATAAAGTGGTGCAAACAAAGTATATTTTTTTAATTAATTAAAGTAAAAAATATTTATAAATTTATGGAAAAAAACTTACATTTTGATAAGAAATTTGTATTATTGTTATTTTTTATGGTTCGTTTTTCTTGGGGTAATCACAGCTGTTCAGCGTATACCATATGGACTGCACGCCACTGGTAGGCAGTTACTTATACGTATTTAAAAAAAAACTTATCGGAAGATAATTCCAAAATAACTGTCGTAATTCCAAGGATGAATATTCCAATGCGTTTAATCCATGGATTCGTTCTGTATTTTTAATTATCCTCGGCGTGACGTCACGAAATCCGCTCGGCTCACAACTTGAGATGTGTATTCTTAAACGTGACGTAGTATTATTTTTCACATACAAACCGGTAGGGACATAGTCAAAATCTGGCCAGTTATGAGTGTTCAATAACGCTATCTATGCAGGTTCATTTAATTATTATTCTAATCAAAATACCTTTATCTGAGAAATTATATCGCATCAAGAAAAAAAAACTGTTGACCTTTTACCATCTTGATAAATTCAAATATATTCGTGAGCTTTACCAGATATTTTTTTTAATATCTTATTGAAGTTCACAGACCTCATTGTAAAATTTTATCATTTAGAAAGATAATATTAACAAATAGTGAATGAAATACGAAACCGCGAAAACATCACCAAAAATAAAAAGGTTTCAGTCGCAACTGGGAATCGAACCTAGGACCTCTGTCTTACCGGGACAACCGCTCTGCCAACTGATCTAATGATGCCAGTTCACTTTACGTCATCTTCATACCCCAAATTAAAGACTTGTCAATATTATCCTCCATTAAATCCCATATTGGCTGCTATGTTTATTATTATAAAGTTCGACAACATTAAACACTTATTAAATAACAACAGACGTTAATCAACAAAACGCTTTCAGAATAATTATAAAAAAAAGAAGTTATAGTTATTTATATGCTAGATAGTATAAATTAAGGGTACAATATATCTTTATTTATGTTCGGGGAGTTAATTTGGTTTTTAAATTGTTCAAATTTCAAAGTTTCGGTTACATTATTTTTGTTTTTGGATAATAATATATTGTACCATCTTATACCAAAATACAAGTCGTAGTCGTAAGCCCTTGTATGAAATATTATTTAGATTACAGTACTCATACATTGGCGTGCAGTCCATAAAGGGTGAAAAGCTGTGCCTACCCTAGGAAAAACGAATCAAATAAAGAAATTAAACTATAATAGAAAAATTCGTCAATTTTTTTGATCAATATGTATTTTTCCATGATTTTGTTAAGGAACTTGTTAGGTTAATTTATTCAATCGGCCACAACAATCAGCGCGGGATGATAAAATATCTATTTTCAAATATTCAATGAAAAACTACACACAGCCTACCTTTGGTTATAGAGCAATGCACGCCACATCACACATACATATATATATATATATATATATATATATATAGCTTATTAACATGTTTCACACATATTATTCGACTTTAAAGCAGAAATGTCATTTTGTGAAGCAGCAAAAGTTATCGAACGGGTGAGCTCTGCTGTTATGAAATTTGTGAAGATTTTTTTCTGAAAGATCTATGTCAACTAATCTATTTACAGTTTGCAGCATCTTTATCGTGAGTTACGAAAATTTGAAAAATCCAAGATTTTATCTCTTGAAGATAATGTTATTTTAACGACCATGTTGCATTTTTACTATTTGCATATTATTTCAGAACTATTAGTCTTTTGATCGCCCCAGCACCGACCAGTTTGGGAAACCAAGCTGTGACAATTTCGGATGTACGAACGATCATTTTGATTCCTCTCTATGTAGCGTCAAGGTCGATATAATTTTCTACAGCATTTAATGAATCCGGGATTATTAAAACTGTTTTGGTTATTTTGTGTTTTACCTATTTACATATTTAATAAAAATATTTAATTAGAGCCTTTAAATGCTCGTTGAATGCTTTAACAGGTTTCACCAACATTCAAAAGAGTTAATTTTGATCACGTTATTTGGGAAGACGGTCTGCACCCAAAAATACGCACTTTGCAGGTTGGTAACTCAAGAATACTACGAATGATTTATCTGTTAATTATATGCGGTTAATTAGTAAAATGTATATGATTTCAAAATACAATAACTGAAGCTCAACTCTTATGAATACTGTTTTCAATATCATATAAAATTTTAATTTTTTGGTCAATGCAATCCTCTATCAACAAAAAAAATCTCACTAGAGGAGGTAAAATCCTTTAAGTTTCAAATGAAAAAACAACATTTGACGGCCTCCATGGTCGAGGGGTAAGGCTCTCGACTACGAATCCGAAGGTCGCGGGTTCGAATCCCGGCGTGCGCAAGTAAATTTTATTTAATTAATTCGTGCTATTTCACGATTAATTCATTTAAAAATAATATATAGTATATTCGGGCACGTTCCAGAGTGGAAGATACTCTCAATATTGCCCTGGTGAAAGACCACCATTCAGAATTGAAACGTTCCTTGAAATGGCTTTTAGCCGTGTTTGGTGACCAGATCTGAATAGCCAGGTATTCCCCACCTTCCTCTCCCCCTTCTCCTTCCCTTTCCCAATACTTTCAGCTCTTTACCTCAAACTGTAATCTTTTAAATTCAATATGAAATACCTACTGCTTTTTTTTTTAAATGTTCAAAATTCACCGATTTTCAAACTACACCTTTTTTTAGACATTTTAAGATTTTTTACATTTTCCTAACTACCCGTACAGAATTTACAGAGAGATCATTTTTGTTGCATTGTTTGAGTTAGCAACCTGCAAAGTGATGTTTGTGACTATTTTTGAGCGCTGGCCCTTTTATATGTAGGCATGATATCTCTGAGACGCTCCTGTGGTAAAACCACTGAATAGATAAATACACACTAGAAATGCTTTCATTTGGATTTGAATGGAAACCGATGTCGCCGCTGACATCGTACATCGTCATTACATTTGATCGAAATGAAATTTTTAACAATGAAAATAATTTCTATATTTGAAATGTGGGTTTCGGGTATGGTTTTTTTTGTACCTGAACGTAGGGAATACGGCTTGTTGCGTTCGGGCGATAATATAGCGGCCGTAGCACGTACGTTCGTATGGGTAGGGCGGTTACGCAAATAATGGCCAGACTTTTGAATCACGAAACACGCCCATATCGCATTTCTTGTAGCGTACTGCGAATGAGGAAATTCGAAAATTCTGCATGGAAGATGCATGCGTAATGAGAAAGGATTAAGACATGAAGAGCAGATTGTCAGAGAAAGGAGTGCTAGGTGAATATATGACGCCCAGATGGATGCAATGGAGAAGTCAGGAACGCCCCAGGAAGACGTGCACGAATAAGTTAATCAAATACTGGGTTCGGATCGTCTCAAGAGTCGGAATAACAATATAATTGTATGAAGCAAGTTGAAGAGAGTTGTCTGGTGGTCGATCCCTTTGACTACCCCAGCTGAGAAATTAAAGGCGTTTTGTTTACTAGGTTAGCGACGGCTTCCTTTATCAAAAATGAGCGATTACCATGTTAAAATTTGTTTGACGATGACGTGAAGATTTCCTTCAAATTCGCAATATTGCTTTGACCAGCGCTGCTGAGCAAAATTTTCGTTCAGCGATTCATTTATAGGAAACCCAACTATTTTTTTAAATTGTTATTTTATTAAAAAAAGTATACAATACATTATGCATTGTATTCCCAAAAGTTAAGAAACTCATTGTGGGATCACATGCAGAGCCTGCAGTACAGTTTTTTGGAACAAACATACATATTATTTAAAATACATAATTAACATTCACAGTACATTTACAACATAATTTGCATTTATAATAAAGACATATCAGTGGTACATTATAATATAAGTGTACAGAAACACTTATTATAAAGAAACACATCACTGGTACATTATATAGTTATACTTATTACAGAGACGCATCACAGTAGGTATTCTTTCAAATAATACAGTTTAAGCATCTTACTTTAAGACCGTTCACATTTGATTGCATCTTTAATATGGTCGGGTAATGGTATGCTATCTGCATGTATAGACCACCGCTTATATATAAACTGCCAAGAGTTAGTACAATAGAGTCAGCTGTGCGTACATGATACATAAATACGGTCTAAATGACTCTGATGTGTATGAATGTGGACAATTTCAAACGCCAGAACATATCGTAGAAGAATGTCCCCTTCACCAGTTTCCTGGAGGCACATATGTGTTGAACCAAGTGACTCCCGATGCCGTTGACTGGCTGAATAATCTCAGCATCCGCCTATTGTCTCCACTAAATGTCCTGCACTATACAAAGAATAAGAAAAATAACAGAAGTGCACTAGACGATGTGAATGAAGTTAGGAGTGTGTGCCAAGATAGAGTTGTGTGGTAGTCAATCCTTTCTGCATACCACCAAACGAAATGGTGTGATTTTAATTTTATTTTCTTCAATCTCACGTTGCGGCGCTAAGTCGGCACTTTTGAAGAGATAATTGCGCGTATTTCTGTATTTCACAAGATGTATTCTGTGAGCGTGCAAGCTGGGGACACTTCGCTTCCTCCTTGACCCCGAGTTCAGCGTGAATAGTCTGCAGTAAATCGATTAACTAGTAACGTGTAACAACTATAATAACCATGCCTTCTAGTTGGCTATCGACTCCAAGTTATGTGCAACGTTGTCTTGAATAGTCTTCCACGCTTCATTTAGCAGGGTCGGTATGATTCTGAGTTAGGCAAGCTTCTTTGAAAATGATTCGAAGGAGAATGTAGAGAGATAGGTATAGCAGGTAAAAGGAAACACCGTGGTATAACCAAATCCATAATCGTTATTAACAGTTATGAAAATGTTTTCGTAAATGCGTAGGAAGTATTTAGTGAAATTTCAAATGTAAATAAGCACCTGCATACCTTAAAATCCCAATAATGATAGTCGCAGTACAATGATTGTCGGTTTGTGTAGTTACATCTTAAAAAGGCAACGATTTAATACTTACAAAGCGAGAGGTTCATCGACGTAAATACATCGATGGAGAGGTCTTAACTTTTCGTCAATTCATCTTCATACTCTGTTATTATTTATTTTCATTGCCACACCGCTAAGGAAATAAGTGAGGAAGGTGTTTGGTATTTCTGGGATTTTAAAAAATTGACAAGTGACGAGACCATTCAGGGATTTAATTTTCAAACGGTTAATTTTCAACTGCATTTTTCTCTCACAACAACTAATAACGGTTTGAGTTTCAGTATTAAAAAATGGCACTAAACACCACTTTGTAAATTTGCAATACAAGCAATAATACACATTATTTATCTGTAAATTGTATGCGTGTAGCTATAAAAATGTCCAAGGTTTCCAGTGCTTAAAATTCTCAAACTGTAATCTTTTTAACTCTAAGAAATTCATAATCGTAATAAAATGTCTGTGTTATCTAAAACTGCGGTAGGTATGTATTTCAACTAGAATTTAAAATATTACATTTTAGGAATTTTATTTTCTGGAATCCTCAGATTCTGGATTTTACAGATGAGTCATTTATTTATTTATCTATGTTCATAGTCTCCATAAAACAGTTGTACGTTAATTACAGAGTACAGGGATTACAGTTATATAAATGCATTACAGTATAAATGAAAAAAAAACAAAAAATATTCATAACAAGTATTAGGAATGACAAATAGTGCAAGTAAGTACACATTTGTGTATTAAAGATTTCAACAACAGTAAAGATGATTATCTGTATCAAATGTGTAAGAAGTGAAAGGTTGATAAGAACATTAAAAAAGTCATGGTGACAGTTTTACAACTGTTTTGTGACGTGGATCAAAATATAGTCGCTAAAATAATGAGTAAGTGACATTTAAAATGTCAACGGTCAATGCAGGATCGTTGAGTGAGTCGCTCTGCTGATTGGCGTGTTCTGATATGCAAAAGTTCTCGCTTTCGAAGCATAAAATAATGCATGCGATCTCCCACGAGTATGCTTGTTGGGAACGTATAATTTTACATCTTTCAACATAGGTATTTGTAGTATTAGTTGTATTACAAAATTATGTGTAATGCGAGCTGGTAGGTACTTCTCTTTTGGTCGTCAATTAATTTCATCTGTGAGTGACCTCTGTTTATTTTTCCTTACCTAGTAAGCGAACCTGGTAGGCTTTGAAATTTATCGGTCATCAGTCGTGGTACGTCCCACTTGAGACTGGAGATTATACCGGTAACATCAAACACATTTGGTTTATTCCAAATCCAGTTCCTGATTCGTCTTTGTATCGACCAAGCAGATGTGTAACTATCATTGCCATATTTATGGCTATATTTGTGGTGGCCTCCAAATGAGTTAGTTAGTTTAATCTAAAATTATATGTGGTAGAGTACTATTATGAACCGTCGAAGAATGTTAGAATAGTCTCACTGACCCTTGCCAGGTATTACGTAAACCCTTGTTTTTATCATTTGTATTTAAATAACGTGATAGGCACGTATAAACTAACAGCCAATTGCCGTCATTATTAGTTTATTATATCGACATTTTATGATAATGCTTAATTAATCGTGTGTTACTATCTAAATAGGAACCAAGAATAAGCCAACTAAGAACACTGACCTACTCTACCAACAAATCAGGCCTAGGTCAAGGACCTTGAGGTATCCCTTGCTTTGCGCATTATTCAAATTTAGTCAAATTTTTCTTAAAGTAATTATACAAGTCCAGATTGTGACCGAGTGGTCCTAGGCGTCAGATTCTTGTAATCATGGTCGCGGGGTCAATCCTCTGCAGGTTAAGTCCCCCATCGTGGGACAAGCACCTTTCAGATAAAAATTTAAATTAAAATAGCAGTAGGAAGAATTTAAGTTTTCGGATTATGAACGTCTTTTGGCAGAGTCGGATTTACCGGTAGCGGGTAGGTATTCCACTGTCCCTTTTTCAAAAATATCTCATAAGATTATGTAAAATCAGCTTCTTTCGGAAAGTACCACTAATTTCTAAAAACCGTTTGGTTAAAGTGAAACGTATGCACGTGGACCGTGTTGTTTTTTTTTAAACTTACCATAGTGTTGCCATATATAACCTTTTTAAACGATCGCAGTGCCCTCAATTTAGTCTACTATAAATAGGTTTCCTGAATGGTTAAATACTTATGTACTTGACATTATTATTGTTTCTGTATATTCCTGATGAGGGAAGCCTCGCTTCCGAAACATGTTGATATATATATTAATAAACTGGTAGTTACAAAGCATTTTTAAAAAATTTAATATAAATCAAATTTAATAATTGCACTGTTAAATGTGGTTTACATTGAATTTTAAAAAAAAATTAAATGGAGTTCTGCGAATTAAACAAAAAAAACAATTAATATCAATTTTTTAATTAATGTATTAGTCAAATACGTACCTGCCTTACGAAATACTGAACTTTTAAAATCCAGAAAACACCGTCTTATAAACTCTGAAAGTATAACATCCAAAAAGAATATTAGAATAATCACACATTGAAAATATTCTGGTAAAAGTGGCCGTAAGCCTCGGCTTATCTACTGCAAACTGCGAAGTAATCATTTGAAAAAGCCTAATCTGGAGATAAATGCTTTTAACCAAATTCCAATCAGAATTATGGCGACAAGACGGTTACGGTTTCAAATCCCTTTTCTATCCACGAGCCATCCGCGATCATCATATCCACATCAAGTCATCAATACTCATCGTACCAGGGATGGCCAGTGCGGTGTTTTTGGTCGATCGCGGATCTATATATCTATATTGTTTTACTACTCAATGTTCTAACTAACTAGCCATCACGCCGTTTCTGCGCAGGGGTAGGCAGAGAGGACGGACCGCCAAACAACTCGGTATTGGCGTACACTTCACGTTTCATTCACATTCATACATCGTCGAATACATTCTCTTCTGTTATTCTGGTTTCTGACATGGCCTGACTCAAGTATTCACTTGATCGTTCCACGTCTTTCTAGGGCGTCCCCGACTTCTTCCATTCACATTCGCGTTATGTATTCCCTATACACTCATTTCTTGGTGCATTCGCTCTACATGCCCAAACCATCTAAACGCCCCTTTATTAATCTTACTCATTACGCTTATGTCAGTTTTGCGAAATTTAACATTTTTCACACCATCGTACATAGTTTTACTACACATTCGCCTCAGAGATCTCATTTCAACAGCTTTCAGTCTACTTTCATCATTCCTCTGCCAGTTCAGTGCCTCACTGCCATATATCAGGGTTGGTATCAGCACTCCATTGTGGACTGTTAGCTTCGCTTCTTAACGTTCTTACTCGACTTTCCATCTCTTAAAATCCGTTAGTTCCTTCCTATTAATTCTCTTTTTTACTAGAGAAATACATAATTATATTATTGTGATGTTTTCGGTATCGTTTTTTTATATGTATGAAATATATGTTTTCAAAATACACAAACTTTTTTAAAAATTTATTTTATGTATGGGGATTTTATTTAAGATGTGTACTTTCATCTGATTTCTAGAGACACTGCTAAAAACCAGCTACACTCCGGGCTTCGGAATGTATAGCTGAGAAGTGCCGTTTTTGTCAATTGCTAAAATTATATAACGTGTAAAAATAATCGTAAAATAATTAATCTTTTTTTAAAAGAAATACAAACATTCTCGGTTTATGAATAATCTGACAATATTTTAAAATCTCCTAGTACCATCACAGTAAGGCTGCTCTCTGACGGTCCGGTGAGGAATGAACATTTCACTCGTTACTGCAGACACTGCACAGAAAAGTCAAGTTTGCTTAAGTAAGGTAACGGTTTGCAACGCAGTCCATTGTGGGACTTTTCTGCGCAGTGTCTCCAGTAGCGAGTGAAATGTTCATTCCTCACCGGACCGTCAGAGAGCAGCCTAAGCGGAAGATGTTGCTTGTGTCTTAATGGAGGAATTAAACTCACGACGCTTGGACCCAGACATAATGCCAACTCAGCCACTGACCAGTTATTTCGTTTTTTATTAATATTATATAAATATTCGAATTGTAATTTGGCTTTTATGTTATCTCAGGATATAAAAGCGCTCCTAAAAAAATAAGTGTGGCTACCCCTGCTCTATACTTACAAAACTTCAGCTGAAATCAGCACAGTCATTATACGTGCATCGCCATCTTTTAATTTATTTCATTCTCCCCATTAAAATCTGGTTTTCTTCGAACCGATTCAGAATAATCCAGATAAATTGTTACCTGTCCTCCAGAGGCGAAACAATGATTTGTTATTTTGATTCCCGATTTCTAAAAGTTTCCGTGAATATCCAAATAAAGAAACATCAAACACTGTCACTTTACTTTTCGCTTATTTTGTGTAGTTTTTCCTCTTGCTTAGAAAAGTTTATTGACAAAAAATTGCGGAAAATCCATAGACTCGATGCGCCGTATTATTTTTAAGTTCGTAAGATGACGACAGAAATATAATTTCGCCTGTTTACCTAATATTTTTATCTCTCAATATAACGCCTCTTCTTGTTTACTGAAATGATTATTTGTTTTACTCTGTGCGTTTTATTATGCCTTTGTATTGTTCCTTCAATTACATTACCCATGTGTTAGAAATAGACACATCGGTACATAGTAAATTGTTTGAAAATAATAATAAAAAAACAACTACTACGATAATATTGTATGAAACACGTGACTACAAATCGCAGTGTCGCTCCGCTGCCAACAGATGTCGCCAGTGTCGCTTCCAGCGCTGTCAGCTGTCAAACAGCAAATAATTCCCATAGTTACTTGTTGAATCTAACCTATGTCAGTGTTTCGCTACTTTTCTCTCTACAAAAAGTGCCTTTTCTCGTGATTTAACCGGACATTTGTTGAAATGGGACTGTGCGAAGATTGTAAGTAAACTTTTTGACGTATTTAACAATGTTTCAATAATCTCTGACGCGAATTTGTTCGCTGGAATGTCGGAATTCGGAATGTACGACTGACAAATATTTTCTTGTTTGTTGTGCGAGGGTCAATTAGGTGTAACTCCAGTAATTCATATAACATTTTTTATCTGTCGTAATGGATGAAGATTGGATGCAATTGTTCAAGATCCACAGCAGTAAATTGTTTGTTCCATTTCCTCGATGCATCCACTGTTGTTTACGTGTTTTTATGACAATATATTATTAGTTTCTAAGAGGGGGGGCATGATAAATTAATCATACTTATGTCGTTCCAATACGTAGGTACCCACCTAACTCGAATACATTTCTTAGATTAATATTATATAAGACGTACATACATTTTGATGTTGTATGCAAATTTGGTAGATTTCAAAAGTGGATTCGTTTTTATACTTCCACGACATATTTGTGTGTTTACACCGTTGGTTTTTGGGGTGTCGTTGAGCCGTGCCGCGCTTACTCATAAAATCTTTGTGTAGTGTATCGTTTACTTAATTAAACAATAATATAATTTCTTCATTCAAAAATGTAACTGATGATCAAATTATAAAAAAAAAACATCTTTTGAAATTCAGACAAGCGATAAAGTAGGTAGGTAGGTACTTACGTATAATATATTATTCAAGACGGTTATTTTTATTCTATATTTGAAATTGGTAATATTTTTTTGTTTCCGTGGAAACAACATTTCTCAGTTTTCTTCTTGGCAAGTCTAGTTTTTTTGTATATTTCATGATTTTTTCCTTTAAAATGATGTATTCCTAGTAAATAATTGTTTGTTCCCAAGAAGTTTTGATAGGTGAATTTGTCGTTATCGCAGTGCGCACACACAGATAGAGTAATCTTTAATACCGAATTTTAATAATAATATATTACTGAATCAACGTCTCCGACAGATAAATTATTCTGACAAACATATATCGATATATAATATAATTATATAGAGTAGTAGTTGGTACCTGCAAATACAAGTAAAATATCTATGCCTAATGCACACGACACACTATCATAAATCATAACCATAGATATCCTATTTGATAGGTATATATACAACAACTCATATTTTCTTATTAGCGGAAAATTCATTTTACGCGGGAACTTTAGGCTACTGAGTAAGAATTGTTTTTGTGAGAATGCTTTCATTTTTCTACCGGTATTTCAATGTTCTGTGTTCTGTGGAACTGGCGTCATTGAACGCTTCGGTAGCGGTGCATGGTCGGGAAATACGCCAAACGCGCCCCCAACATTTGTCACGTGAGAACGGGTCGTTCTACGACTCGCTCTTGAGTTCAACAGCCCGGCTGTGGAACTATTTTCCGACATATATGTTTCCTCCCTCCTACAACATGGTTCTTTTCGATTCTGAGACACCTAGGTATTTCTGGAAACGAAATGGCGGATTCCATTGCTAAGAATGCCACTGTTCACGGTTCGTTAAGTGATATTCCCGTTCCAGTTAGAGACTATTTCCCTATTCTGAAAAGTAAATACAAACTCCAATGGTCCTATGAATGGAAAATATATTTTCTAACAGAGGGTCATTAGCACTCATTAATACAACCTTTTATTGCTGTCAAGCCCCGGTTTCATAAATACACTTGCATGCCAATATATTTCCTCCATAACTCGAATGAGACTAGGTCACATTTCTTGTCTTAGTCATCTCGCCAGATTCCATATAGTCAGCTCGCCTTACTGTGATTGTGGGTCGGAGGACACTCTGAACCATAATTTCTTTGAGTGTCCTATCAATGACCAATTTCCAAACTTTTTTCATTTATGCATGAATTGGTAAAACTTTAAATTGAACTCCCTATCAGTATTCCCTGCCTTCTAAGTCTCAACATAAATTTAAATTGAAACTTATTTGCTTCAATTTTATGTGCACAAATATTATACACTGGTTTAAAAGTAAGTAATTTTAAGAACAATCTGTATTCTCAAAATCTAACTGATTAAACATGGCCTAGATCGCCCTTAATGCGTGAAACCAATAAATAAATAAGACACTCCTGTGAAGTCGACTACTAAGTATATTTGCTGTATGCATGCACTGCGTCTTTTTTTTTTCTATGAATACCCCACAAGAGTCTCAACTGCTCCCAACCGTCTGGAACCAGTGAGACTATGGCATTCCCAATTTGGGAATGTTGTGAGGCTGAAGGTATTGGGGAGGGGAAGGAGAAGGGGAAGAGGAAGGTGGTGAAATACCTGGTTATTCAGATCTGGTCATCAAACACGGCTAAAAGCCATTTCAAGCAACGTTTTAATTTTGAATGGTGGTCTTTCACCAGGGCGATACTGAGAGTATCTTCCACTCTGGTATTCGAATCAACATTTGCTGCAGGGATACCTATGACATTATAATATTATTTATTTATAAATATTTTAATTGACAATCCACCTAGACGCACCTACCCACCCATCGGACAAATAATTCGTGGCGAATACGTCAATTATTTTAGCATGGGAATAGAAAAAAAATAATAATTCGCGAAGTTCGTTAATTGCCAAATAAACAACATAAAAAGCGGCCGAAGACGACACTATGGAACGCGGCAATGCAAAGATGGCCATGTTTGCTGATGTACCACATTTCCCAGTATACGCGACGCGAAAAAAAGACTTCAAAACTCGAAAACAACTTTTTTGTTATTGTTGAGAAGAGAGGAAAAGTTTCTAAAAATATTTGGTAGGTATTGCACGCAATATTTAAAAAAAATACTGCTCTTTTTTAATGTGAATACCGCACAAAATTGATAAGTACCTGACCGTTTACATAGATCAGGGGCGCTATTCCCGTTCCTTTTAAGGAAGATTCCTTAACTTTTTCCTTAGGGTTAAACCCTTCTTACTTAACTGCGGTCCGATTCTCTCGGATGACAGCTGTCAGTTGAATTCAGCGAGCGACATTCATCAAAAATGACGATATTTGCGATGTTTTAACAAGAGAAAAACTCAATATTTGCGATGTTTTAACGAGAGGAAAATTCAATATTAAGTATGTTACCAATTACGTTATTATTTACTTCAAACATAATTAGCTAGTAAACATTAAACATTATATAGATGTTGACATCTTTGACGATTCACATGAAGCGCAAATTCAAATGTCACTTTTAGAACTAGAGACAAAAAAAAATGTCATTACTATCTAATGAGGTAGGTACCTTTTTATAAAACGTGATTCTTCGTTAAAAGACTTATTTATGGTATTTAAAAGTGAAATAAAAATGTATTAAAATGAATTATAATATAATGTAATTGTTTTTAAATGTTTTAGTTCAAAATCTTATGTCACTTGAAGATATTTCATCAATTTGTGTTTTCAAATAATCTCTTGACAATCTATTTAGGATCTTTTTACTATGTCTCACCGTAATTCCGCAGTTACTCGAGAAGTCTTTAACCCTAAGGAAACACGTAAGGAATCTTTCTTAAAATGAACGGGAATACCGCTCCAGGTCACCACCATAAACGACTGAATCCATTTCAAGCAACGTTTCTGTTTTGAATGGTGGTCTGTCACCAGGGTGATACTGAGAGCATCTACCACTGTGGTGACGCCAGAACTCACCGTTCTATATTTATTAAATCTTCGTCAAAATTCGTCGCAAACTAAACAAACGGACGTATCTCATAGTGAGCAACTTTCCATGAGAGCCAAAAAACTGTTATTTTTTGCCGTTTTTGAATTCTTATACATTTTATTATATGTTTCAGGAATGGGGTTTTAATTGTGCTATTTTTTACCCTATAAGGAAATCCTATCCATTTTTTTTTTAACTTAGTTTTCATGGATAAAATAATTTTCAAAATTTCAATTTATCAAAGCCCACCAAAACGCTCCAAATCTATGGCCGGTCAATTGTGAAATGGTTTTGAGGTTAGAGTGTCAAATGTTAAAACAGGGATGAGCTTTACCGCACATAGTTTTATATTGTATTCATAGTAAACCATAAATAACAAAAGTAATAAAATTATGTACATTTTTAGAAATTTGAACTCGAAGAATAATAATGGTATTTAATTTATTTCGTAATATTCTTATTACCAATTGGTTTGTCCATGAATATTCTTATTTCTTTCATTAATAATATTGAACAACAATTATACAGCTTAAAGTCACCTATATTAAGTTTAGAATTCGCTCAAACAAGAAAAAACGTAGTAAATATATTTCAAATACAAAACAAAATCAGAATGCAAATAAAAATGTCCGTGCGAATCCAAAACCAGAATACCCTCGTACAAGACTTGTGACGTCAAATGTTCAGAATGCAATGGTCAACATAACAGGGTGTTTTGATGAGATTATTTTTTATTAATTTTTAAATAACGATTTATGAATTCTGCGTATAATATATACCTAATAAAACTTATTTTATGAATCAGCGTTTTCTGATCTACATGAATATATATTTTTAGCCGATGTCTACCCGGCCTTGCTCGGATTTTTTTTTTTTTAATAAAGTTATGAAGTTGTGAATTCTTGCTTGTCGTTTCTGTTCCTTAAATTGATTTGACAGCGAAAGTAACTATATCTAAACAAAGAAATATTCATTAATTGATAAACTAAAGTTCTTAAAAACTTAAGACAAGATTTTTGTGCATAGCGCAAAGGGTAACAATTATTATTTTTATAAACAATAATTATTAATCTAAAACACTCATCCAAATTGAAAAAACCTTCCGAGCAAAGATAAATGTCGCCGGCAGGACTCGAACCCGCACCCTTCTAATGTCCGGTCAGATGCTCTACCGTTGAGCTACGTCGGCTTATCGCAAACCCCGCCAAGTTAATCAATATATACTAGTGTTCCATTCAATAATTACTGTTTTTATTATATTTTCACCTGTAAACAACCAACTTTGTTAGTATGAGAGAGGCTTGTAACGGCTAAATCCCTCAAATAGATGGCGTCGAGACAAATTATGTCTACATTTTATTGGTGAAAATTGCTTTGACTTGTCAAATATTTATTAATTGATAAACTAAAGTTCTTAAAAACTTAAGACAAGATTTTTGTGCATAGCGCAAAGGGTAACAATTATTTTTATAAACAATAATTATTAATCTAAAACACTCATCCAAATTGAAAAAACCTTGAGCAAAGATAAATGTCGCCGGCAGGACTCGAACCCGCACCCTTCTATATCCGGTCAGATGCTCTACCATTGAGCTACGGCGGGTTTGCGATAAGCCGACGTAGCTCAATGGTAGAGCATCTGACCGGATATTAGAAGGTGCGAGAGTCCTGCCGGCGACATTTATCTTTGCTCGGAAGGTTTTTTTCAATTTGGATGAGTGTTTTAGATTAATAATTATTGTTTATAAAAATAATAAAGAAATATTCGTTTGAAAATTTTATTTTATTCCAAACTTTTATTTTTCAAGATATATCTAAATAATAAAGTTCTTAAGTAGGAACCTACTTGTGTTTTTCATTTTTTAAAATATTCCACCCAAACAAACCTTCTTTTGAATATGTAATCTGTGGCTAACAAGGGTGGTATATCTACGGACTAACCTTAACACGACATGGCGGGTTCAATGTTTTTATGCTAATTTTAAACGTTATAACTAACTACTCTCTTAACCTTCCCACAATAAGAACAAACTGTGCTATTTTCAGCCAAAACGGTCGAGTAATTTTCGAGAAAATCGAGGACACAGACAAATATCAGCGAAACATGTAACAAAATGTTTAAGAATCCGGCAAAAATCAGTTTTTATACTCTCCTTGGAAGTTGGTAGATATGAAATACCTACGCCTGTTGCGGGCGACAATTTGTATTGTACACACTTCTGGAGGAATCCAAGTCATCCGTCCCAATCACCGCGCCGCGGTGGTCGATAATTATTTTAAATCACATATTGTACAGTTAATTTATTCGTTATGGCGTGCAAATAGTTTCGGTAAAGAGCTATCTTGTTTAGTATTATTGCCCTGTTAGTCCAAGGCAAATATTCCGCCTGTCGTCTGTTAGTTTACTTTTGCACATTGGAAATGGTCGTGAGACTGCCTCTTGTGGACATGACTCATGGTCAGAATGTGCCAGTTAGCCACCTCTGGCGTCGGGTCTTGGAGGCTTGGAAAACCCAACTTAACCTCAAATTTGGGTTCTGAGGATTTCGATAGTAATTAATACCTATAAAGATGCTGTTCATGATTTTATATATAAATCAAAATTCAACATGTGTTTCCTCATAAATTTGTGAATATTTTTATGCGACAATCGTTCTACATTGATACATTGTTTCTATATGACAATTTTACACTTTTTAGTGAGACAATAAATGGCGATTTTCAAAAACATTCAATGCACAATTGAAAAACCATACGCTGCCTACTTTGTCTATAGTGCAATGCACGCCTCTAGTAGTAATGATATCTGTAAATTCTTTAAATGTACTTAGAAAAACCTCTAACGTTTTTTGTGAATAAAATTCTTCAACTGAATCTTTTAATTTCCATGAAATACATACTAAAATCTCTTAAAGATATATAGTTTGAAAACTAGTGAAGGTTCCAGTATGTATTTCATATATAAATAAAAATCGTACTTTTTAAGAAATTTTGTTTACTGGAAACCTTAAACATTCTCCTTACTATCCGTATAGAGTTTGCATATACTATAAAGCTTTTGTAGAATTGTTTGTGTAAGCAAACTACAAAGTGCGTATTTTAGTACAGACCTCTAAGTACCACTACACAAAATCTAAACAATATTTTGATAATAAAATTGTATGTTCTAATTTCGAAATTTTGTATTTGGACTCTTGGACCATAATGGGTCGGGAAATCCTCTCGCTTCGTGCATGATTCACACAGGTCAGACACCACATTAGCTGGGCAAGGTCCGCCCGCTTATCTGTAGCGGGCATTACAATTTACAATATTGGGTATACACTACACACATCTTCTTCGCCGACCTACCTATCTGTGTCAGTGGGAAGTCGCCAGAAAACCGTGTCGTATAATCAAGAGTCCATCAGTTTACTTGCACCACCTAATGCTGATCGATTAATGATTTATGTTTTTATTTGTGATTATTTTGATTAGGTATGAAGTCATCGTACCTATTTTTATAGCTGGCGCAATTTTGATGCAATCTTTATTGTTTTGATACGGAAGTACTGTCGCCAAAAGGTAATTCTGTTAAAATCGTTTTGAATATTAATTTTTTTTTAATTCTGTTCGTCTCACTAACAATGTGTAAATTTTGTATTTTAATTTAAATAATTATTTATTTTTAAAATGTTACAAAATCGGTAATTCCTATCTGAATCTGACTATGACGCCGGTACCGCTACAGGTTGCTCAAACAACCGTCACTGTACTGGGGCCCGGTACTGCCTACAAACGTTGGCCGGTGTGACGTCATAGGCTTCTTTCGCACGAACATGTCGTTTTGACTTAAAATCAAAATACGTACAATTTAAATTGTTTGATCGGAATATTTATTCGTTAACGTAAAAATAAAATATAAACGGCGTTAAGTTCTTACTTAAGATTTTTCGAGAATAACAGAAACATTCAAAATACCGCTGACGTCAGAATGAATAGACTCGCCCTGACGTACCATTTCGACAGCTAGAAGCAAAGATCACGCGACACCCATTTTGACACAAGCCTAGTTCACTGCCGTCCACGTTTGTTTCGCGTGATTTTGACTGCGGCAAGCAAATTATAAAACATTTATAAAAGATTCAAACTAAATACTCTAACGAGATATTCGATTCTTATAAACAAGCCGAACCTTTTTTATTAAATTTGCGGCACGCCTAGCTCGCCTTTGTTTGTAATGATTTTTTTTTGCTTTGAAGTTATTGCAACGTTTATTTAAAAGAACATTAGGTCTCACAGGGCGTGTTTCACTCAATATGACACTTTATACAATGATACAACATTTCATTAATAAAAAATAAAAATAAATAAAACAATGATATAATAGCTTCAAAACTTACATTAAAAAAAAAACTTTAGAAGGAAGCGAAAATCAAAATTAAACAAAAGCGTCACCTTACAAAATATAAGCATAGCTACTGCCTGAACGAATGGCTAGATTCCAACGAAAATAGCCCTCAAAGCCAGTATTACTGCATTCTGGGGACTTTCCTGTAAAACAAACATCAATCGTGTTCTATCAGTGCAAAATTCAATGGTTAAATTATTAGCTCATAAAAGTTTATACGAACAAAGCACAATATTCCATACTTTTATCAGTCTCAAAATTCTTTCAGTAAGATCAATTCTGTGGTACTAAATTATATTTCAGCACATTAATAACCCTATACTTAATACAGATAGACTAGAGCACACTTACAATACTCGTCACAATTTTAATGAATGATTAATGGTTCCTAAGCATACAAACAATATGGACAAATAACTTTAGATCACATGGTTCCTAGCTGTTTAAATATGTTACCCGCTGAAATGATAAAAAAAACTGTATTAAAAGTAAACAGGTAATAAATATATTGACATCTCGGTTAGCTGAAAGAAGCTATTTGTATTAGATAATAAGGAAATATTATTTTATGTATGGTTTATTGTTGTTTTTTATGTTTAAATATTATTTTATGTATGGTTTATTGTTGTTTTTTATGTTTTTTTTTTAATCTATTTTTGACTAAGATTCTTGAGAAACATTTATGTTTTTAGTTTGTTACATTTGTTTTTATTTTATATATATATATTGTAACCTTAACTCGTAAATTTCGGTTTTGAATATGAAGCTCCCGTTAGACAAACTACTTGCATTGTATTTTTTTCTTATGTAAAATATAAATAAATAAAAAAAAATAAAATTGGAAAGTGAAAATCGTCTTTTTTGCTCTAAATAAGGAGGAAAAAAAATCTGAAAATCTATGTATTTTCAAAATTTTGTACGTTACGAAAGGGTTGTAGCTACCTGGTGAACTGGCCATTAAGATTGACTATTTCGACAGCCGTCAAACACGGCGACACTAGTGACATCTCCATTTCCTATATGGTCATTAATTGTTTTTGTGTTTAATTCGTAGAACTCCATTTATTTTTTAAAAAATTTAATGTAAATCAAATTTAATAATGTTTAAAACTGACAGTTTGAAAATGGCCTTAAACGCCGAAACAGATGTCACAATAATAACAACTAAAAATACTTGCAGAACTTAATAATAACATTAATTTGATTTACATTAAATTAAAAAAAAAATAATAATTAAAAAATCCTATATAGTCGCCGGTTTTTCCTAATAGAATTATTCTCTTCTTGTTGTTCGGCTAGATTAGACTCCCTTTGTTCCGTGCTCAATTCGTATTATTTGTTATATCATGTTCTAGAAAAAAATCATTCGTCGTCTACGGGCGGGGTGATGGTTTTAAAGCATCTCGGGTGGCTGAGATTTTGTTTCTACTCCACTGTTTTTCGTGAGAAATTGTTAGGTTTTTCGGAATAAATCCGCATTTATTCACACGACGTAGAATTCCTCGATCTGGTTTTCTGCAAGAATAATTCCGTATTTCCAGAAACTCTCAGAATTACTTTGCGATTGATCTCTGAGAAAATTAATGCCGCTTGCATTTTACGTTTCAACAAGAAGTAATAACGTATAACAGGGATGGCGAACGTTTGGCACGCAAACCGAGTTCGAGGAAATGCAATACGAATAAGATCTCTTTTCATAGTTCTGCTCACCGAGCGGTCATCCAAGACCTTTTGTTGTTTGCTACTGCGTGCGGTGGATTTATGCATCTGTCTCTTTTGCACGGCCTCCCTATCATGCGTGCGAGCACGATGCAAGAATAAAACGTACGCTTATTAAATATATTATGCTTGAGAATCTCGTACAGTCTTACGGTTAGTGTATCGTACTCACAGTATAAAACAAATAAAAATCTGTCTTTCCCAAGGTGTTTTATTAAATTTTATATTTATTTTATTTTATATTATTATTGTTCTTTTTTTAATTACATCCCCAGTTTTCATCTTGGAAGGTCCTCACTGGTCGGTATGAAATCAACAAAGCCCGCTTGCATAAAAAATAGCGGGTATGTTGCGCGATGTCTCGCTGCGTGGACTCACACACGGGTCTGCAGATTGCAGGGTCGGCAGTAAACTGTCGGTATTGCAGATTTCTGTTTTACCGCCCCGAATTTAGTTTGCTGTCGGTAATTCAAACGACGACGAGGTTGTGGAATTTTGCTTTTATTCATTATTGCTTTTGTGATATTAACAAAAAATTCCTCGAGTGATATTAGTGGTGACGCGATAATATCGAGAATCTACTGAAACTTCGTACTACTTGCTTGTATACTGGAAGTACGTCATACAGATCCGTGTGCTGGTGCCAATAGAGATACGTGGAAGGAGCGCTGTCGGTATCACCCATTATTACAGCGCAGTGCACTCGATTTATATTGATTTATTTATGTAATTTTTTTTAATGTTATTTACAAATTGTTTATGGTCCCTTCTTGCTATTCTAGCTTGTGCCGATAGCAAGTAATCCACCTCAGTTTGTGATAATATAAATGACTATTTCGTGTACATACTCGTATGTGCAGTATACATTATCTTATATAGTAGTTTTAAACAATAAAAATGAAACTTATAGTTATTAGTCATTACCGACCCATGAGGGAGCTGCCTCAGCTAGTCTGGTTACATCGCGTGATTTTTCACGGGTAACATTACTAGTAAGTAGAAGTAGGTGCATACTAAAATAATTATTTAATATTAATGTTTGTTTTTTGTTCCGGTTGGGACATTATTGGCACAAATAGATTTTATTTATATAACCAGGCATTTTGCTTGACACCTTTGAAGAAACAGGTTCGCGATTTCTGGCTTGTTACAACTTACCGCCACTCGTGTACCGTGCGTATTTCTCCATGACCTCGCGATATCGCCAGTACAAGAAAATCTACTCTTCATCAAGATGCGTTTTTTTCACACTGTATCCTGCACCGAATTTTTATTTTTATTTTGCGCTTCTCATTCGGGAGGAGATAAGGTGTTCGTATGTTCGCTGTGAGGATTAGTTTTATCATTTATCTAGGCCGCGCCCAAAGTAATGAGGTCCGCAGTGTGTAAATGTTCATGAACTAACTAAACATCACACCGTTTATCTGTAGGGGTAGATAGCAATGGCGGTTTTCTCTAATGTGAGTTTGCGCAGTAAACTCCCATCAAAATATAATAAAATAAAACAATCGTGCAACATGTTTTTTTAAAATTAATTGTGAAATTACACAATTTAATCAAATAAAATTTACTTGCGCACGCCAGGATTTGAACCCGCGACCTTCGGATTCGTAGCCAAGGATCGTAAGCACTCAACGCGGACACCGTCAAGGATACACATGAGGAAAGCTTCGCTTTGGAAACATGTTGATATTTTTATATTAAACTGTGGTGTAAACAAAATATTTTTTATTAATATCATTAATAATGACGCCACAAAAGTATTATACATCTATTGAAGAAATTAATAATTAAGTACTTAATAAAGAAATGACAAAAAACTAATATTATAGGATAATCAAGTACGTATGACAATTATATATTATGTTTGATATGTACTGTTTAGAGCTATGAGAAAAAAAATGCCGTTAATATTGAGTGCAAAAATCAAACATTTATTTAATTACTCATTACGGTTCTTTGTTTTTCTTAGGGTAGGTGCATGCTCCGCCGTGATAATAATTCTAGTTTTTCACTAACCCCACTGACGTTCGAATGAACAGACATGCCATAATTTGCCCACCATTTCGACGGCTGGACGCAACCAAGTGACAACCTAAATTTGACACCAAGTGGGATCACGCGTTTTTCGAATACATGACGTCACTATTTGTGTATTGACTGGCGGCAAGTGATCATTCGAAGATTTTAAGGAATAAAACAATAATTTTGGTTTCCTGCGCATTCAAACGTTGTGAAAATAGAAGTGGTAAAGAGAATACTCAAAACTATCGCATTACATTCTACGGATAAGTGTTATTTTTGTTATATTTTACTTATTCACTTATATAATACATTAAGAGTGATACGAAATCGCAGTCGTCCACGTTTCTTTCACGTGATTTTGACTGCGGTAATCAAATTTAAAACATTCGCTAAAAGGGTCAATCTAAATACTCCAACTTTGTTCGGTTTTTTGTAAACAAGTTGTTTTTCTTATTTACTTTACTTATTGGCTGTTTGGAATCTGTTACCATAGCTACGGGAAAAGGGGATATTTGCCACAAATTCCGCACAATTGTAAAAAGGACGAGGTGATCATTAGCAGATTTATTTTTCGAAGAGTAAATCCTAATTCTTTGCAATGCAATGCGAGTGTCCTGGAGACTGCCAGAATGCATTTATTCGCAAATCGAATAACAGTGACCCGCCTCGCCCCTTGCCACCATTATTTTGGTTTCTTCCCCTTGCGTGTGAAGGCATCTCTAGTACTTACCTGCTCTGTGACTAATCCGAACTTACGCGACGCGTACTAGTTTTGCCTCGATTATAAGTAATCGAAATATTATATATCTATAGAAGATTAATTCAAGTGTAGAATCTTTGAATTTATTATTTGGCTATATATTATGTGTTGTGAGTGGGTAGGTACTACATACGTAGAAACTGGTGACGCGAGTTATTGCGTAGACTGACGTTGCAATTTTTACTCGTATTTGTCATGCCTGCTTATCACTACTCAATTACAAGGAATTAAACAGTGTTTATCGGGCTGGTTCATCTTTAATACATAAATTATGTATTTGTTTTCATATATTAACGGACCATTGCCCAATTTCACGAGATACACAACACGAAATGAGATAAACAAAAACTACAGAAAAAGAACAGCACACGCATAATACATGAATGAAGCAATGACTAAGCATTTTACAAGGACAATCGTGTAGGTAAATTTTTAATTAATGGTAAAGATGAAGAAGATAGGTTAGGCCATTCCGGCGTTTACTCACTTAATGCAACAAATGTCCCCCGTTTTATATAGCCAAAACGTCGCGTAATGTTAATATCCGGGTAACACTTACGATGTCTTAACAATAATGGATTCTCTGAATTTGCCAACCACCTAGAAACAGACCACACTCTTAATAAAAAATACAGGCACTAGTTTATTGCAAAAAATGGGATATGTATTAGACTAGATAATTTAGAAGCATTACAGATAAGGAAAGCCAAAAACACTAATAGTGAACTCATTAATAACCAAATCAATTTAAATAAAAACCCTATAATTAAAATCTTCCCAATCAACATAGTACACTCCCTTCCCAGTACGCTACCAGCTTCCACCTTCCCCAGGCCTCCGCCCACCCTTTTGTAACAATCTATAACACACGCGTATCATAGTTTAGCAGTGTACTGCCCCTAAGAAGGTACGGTTGTAGCGAAACCAGGTCGGCATGAAGTACATAAAATATAAAAGTGATGTAAACAAAGTTATTGTTTTATTTTATGATCATAATGTCGCATCACAAAGTGACCGGTTCATTTGAAAACATACTAAAAACATTTGAGAGATCATGCAAGTCAAAGCCTGAACTAGTCCATGATGTTAGACATATTATTAGATGTTCTTTGAAGTTTATTTTCGTAAAGCCCGGTTGAGTTAATAAGTATCGATATTCTGGACAGTGGAGAATGGTACCCATAATTAGTAGATTGCTGATTGTTGATTGACGTAAAGCAATTCATTGTTAAGGTTTTATTTGTTATTTTACCTATTCCCCTGCATCTTGTTCTGGGTGTTGTGCTGTTGACTGTTGATTTTATTCCCGTTGATTGTTATTATAGGTCGCGTAATTAGAGTTTACACAAAATTGCATTTTGTTTTTAACGAGAAAATAACAACAAAAATCCATACGATCCTTCGAATAATATTTGAAATTTATAGTGTGTTCTTTTTATTATACAGGTGTATCAGCACGTACTCGACAAACTTTAGATAGTGATTCCTGAGCATATTTGGAGCAAAAAATGTTAATAATATTTTTTTCTGCCTTAATTTTTTTTTTTAATTTCAAACAATTTTTTCACATGTCGTCACTGGTCACTCAGCCGAGTAACCGCCCAACCGTCCACCTTGACCCTAACTATCCAATACCTTCTTTTTTTTTTAAATCTCAACATTTTTTTACTCCAAATAAGCTCAGGAATCACCGGTTAAATTTTGTCTTGTAACGTGCACATCCTGTATAAAAAATGAACTTTTTTTGGAGTAGTATACCAATTTTCAAACATGCTGTATGCAAGCAATGCATTTGTGCGATTATTGTGGTTTCGTCGACTCTGGTTACGACTCCTGCAATTACTCTATAACTTGTGTCTATGGAATGTAAAAAAATTGCACTGCAATAGGAAATGCATTGAAGGATTCAAATTATTGGAATAACTTGCATAGTTTTTTTTCGTGAATGAATTCAAATATATTTTTATATTAAACTATCGGAAGTACCCGGCGTTGCCCGGGGTTATGAATGGTTTGAATTAAAGTATTGAGGTTCTGATGTGTTACCAGTAATTACTCTCTTAACCAGTATTTTTTCTCTTTTGAACGTCAAGTGTTCAAAATTTCATGAAGAAGTGACGAAATTCTGCTTTAAGGGGTGGGAAAGGGCGATGGGGTGGTTTTCGAAATCTCATTTAGACAGTGACCTTCCTCCTGTTTTGAAGGTCAAGTGTGCATAATTTTATGAATCTCGTAATAAAACTGTAGATTTGTATAAAAAACAAACCCACAGACACTCTTTGTGTATAGATGTCGTAGCATATTTTTTTTTCTGTACAGATAAATTCTCATATATCTAATACCTACAACACTATGAATTATGTTTTCAAATCGAGTAACGCTTAAATGAATGGTCACTTTTCGGTCGGTTACAAATTGCATCACCCATTATCCATTGAAGAATGTAAACAAGAGTGTATAGTGGATTGGACACTTTGCATCAGCACTTCGTACGTAAGATTTCTTATTCAATGCTCTTTTTGTCGCATCGGTCGTATCGCAACGGCTTAATAATCTCTGCCCGAATCACAAAACTATTTTCAAAATTTAAGCAACGGCATATGAATACATGGGGGTATTGCAGCCAGAGTTGACCCGATTCTCTCACAGATGCATTAATTTTCATTTTAGTACCGCACAAGAGTCCTAACTGCTACCAACCGACTGGAGCTAGTGAGACTATGGCATCCCCAATTGGGGTATGTTGTGAGGCTGAAGTTTGTGGGGGGGAAGAGAGATGGGGAAGTACCTGGCTATTCAGATCTGGTCACCAAACGCGGCTAAAGCCATTCCAAGCAACGTTTCGATACCGAATGGCGGACTCACCAGGGCGATACTGAAAGTATCCACTCTGAAACGTACCACAAATATACTATATATTATTTTTAATTAATAAGTTTTTGTAATAACACAAATTGATCATATAAATGTTACTTGCACAGGCCGGGATTTGAACCCGTGACCTCCGAATTCTTAGCCGAGGTTCATAACCACGGAGGCCGTCCTTAAGAATGTTTCAAGCTTATTAGTCGACTTAGGAAAAGATAATATAAAGAAATTAATTACTTAATATGTACGCCACTTTAATTGTGTATTTCTTTAATTGAGCTTTTCGCGTTCATAATTCAAACCAAATCTTTCCAGATTAATTCCTCGAGGATTGGTGAATTCTCTTGTGCAAAATTTAGCTTTTTTTCTGTTTAAAGTTGCTCAGTGAGTAAGCAGTTATTTAAAGATCGTCGCAGATTCTATGGTCACATGTCATGTTAACGTTGGGCAAATAAGCGCATTTATCGTCGTAATCACCAATCATTGACCAGTGGCGGTTTTTTCTAAAGTGCGTTTGTGCAGTGAACTCCCATAAAAAAAGATAATGTAATAAGGTCACACTTTAAAACAACGCGGTATCCAAATTCCGTGCTAAAAAATATCCACCCGTCCGTATTAATAATACTGCTCGAGAGAGAGTCCGAAATTAATTCCATGCGTGCGTTTTGAATTCAGCGTCTATGAAACTTTCTGTTCTAAGAAATAGTTCATACAAAATACATATTCGTGGCGCTTCAGTGGCAAGAAATCTGTTTGCTGTCCGGGTGCGCAGCGACTGTGGGATTTATTAACACCAAATTTGTACAGAATAGTATTTGATTCTGTGATCATTGCTGTTATTAAAATAAGTTAAATACTGAAAATGTAACATTTTTATATTAAAAAAAAAACGTTCAGTGTCTTGCGTAAATTGTGACTTTCATATTTAAACCTATTTGGTAACATTTGTGACATTATTCATTAGACACTTAATTCCTTTAAGATCAGAGGAAAAATATGAATAATTCTGGAAAAGACCAACATGTGATTTATAGATGAGCGATATTTTTCTTTTTTCTATTCTGCGATTGAACTCCCCGTGAGACTGGCCACCGACCGCCGCTGCTATTGACTCTAAATATCAAATGCGATTCCCGAGAATCAAGCGGATATGGTATATTGAATCATGCTTGTGACGCGTAAACCAAGAACTTCAAATGGTATTATACGTTTTATAATTATTATTTTTAGGTAGATATATGGCTTTATCTCCTTCCCACATTCATTATGAATGATTTACTTGTGTCAATAGTGTACTTAATATGTATTTATTTAACTTCGGTAGCAAAAAAAAATCATCCGTTGGCATGCATTTTCAGTGACGTGTCTCCAAATCTGTTAACTGTCCCTTTACGGTGCCAGACACTCGGTTACCTAAGCCAATATTGTTGCTCCTAACGTATTAATATTTAATATTATTTTATAACCCTAAGATGTATTTTGCAGTATAATCAACCATAATTAATAACTGTTGATAGATTGTATTATTAAAAAGCAATATTGTTTCGATTTTGTATGGGGAAACTCGGAGTCCCGCACCGTAGATCGCGTTTTAATTTGGCACCGTAAAGGAAGTATTAACCTGACCACATTTATTCTATTCTTGAGTCGCCGCCTCATTGCTGAAGATCGTGACCCCCACTTCATTTTCCTCTGCGAAATGGGTTCCTCCATTCCTCATAGCCATAGCCTTGCCGAATTTCTGGACGCCTGTGATATTTTATCAATCCAACGCAACGGTGATCCTCTGCTTCTCCTGCCTTTTTCTTAGTTCTCAATTTGACGAGCAACGCGTCCGAAATATCTTAGGAAATGTTGCAGGCAGACAGTTGATAGCCTTTTGTGAATGCTAAGCTCTTCCAGAATAGATCCGATCGTAACGTTTAATACCATTTTAACTAATATTTGGCCTACCGCCCGATTTCGTCATTTTATAAACGTTCGTCAGATTACTAACGGCCGTTTGACAGCTCTCAGTTGTTGCCTGATGATCGCTTATTTTAAACCGTTCACTATTTTAATTAAAAATACAATATATAATTTACATTTGTGAAATGAATTCCTTATCGAGCAGTGAGAGCGATGACAATGGCAATTATTCAAGATAAAAAAACGGATGGATAACGGTCCGTTAACGAAACGATTCGTTACGTAACAGAAATTTGGTAGTACGTTTATAAAACTGGCGATCCGTTTAATCCCGATCGTTTTTCTCCAGCACCACATTTCGAGATATATTTTTACTAGACTCAATTTGGACGAAAATCTTTATCGGTCATCCAAACGATGATTTCGATGCAACTATAATCATTATCAACAAAACACAGTGGGAGTATTATATGCGAGTCTTGATGCGACCCGGAAATATAAAAAAAATAATTGCGAATCATTCTCGATTTCACATCCGAACTCCTTGAAACTTACGTACAAATAATAATAATACTAGTATGGCCCGCAGAAATAAAAATATAGAAATATTTATCAATAATTTTAAAGTAATTGAGAATTGAATGGATTATGATTCTTCGCAATATATGCTTCATTATTATGGTACTTGTACGAACTATACAGGTAAGTGCTCTCAGGCGTGATTTATACCTCTTAGAAGTTCTATAGAATGGTTTTATTTTAATGAAGTAATATATATATATATATATGTATTTAAAAAAAACGTATTGCTCATACATAACATATAAATAAAAAGACTAGTAGATAGTATCCGACTCTGCCAGAGATTTCTAAATCTTATAAAAGCAATTATTATTGTAAATTTTTGAACGGCCAATGTGGTATTTTAGAAAATTTTGTGGCTTTTGTCTGTCTATAAATTATTGACACAAAATTCTATGCGAATTTCATGATACCTGAACTCACCGTTCGCGAGTTTTTGGTGCTTTAACACACAGATTTTCGACTCGGTCAAAATGTATAACAGAAGGGGAAGGTGTGAAATATTGTGATTTAGGTACGCATAAATCATTAAAGGTTCCGTATTTGGCCATTTTATACTCATAACATCTCCTTCCTCCTGTCCCATTTGGGCCAGGGACCCATTATCTTGACAAGACGCCTCCAGGGACCCTAGCTCGGCCGATCGATACAACCCTATATCAATATTATATTGACTAAATCCGTTGTATATGGTTATTAAGCGGCGTTAGGCGGTATGTCCGAGCACGGTCAACAATTGATTAAAATATTTCGACAGCCGGTAGATAAGAGCCCGCCTAATTTAGCGCGGCCCCTTGGGTGATTGATACGCTTCGGACTCTCAATACTCGTATATACAAATTTTGAATAATGTCGCTCGTTATGCAAAATTACTGGCTTATTAATGAACAGAGGTAAACTAGCGAAGAATTGAAAGACGTCGTATACGCGATCAATTGAATCCGTTCGAGTTTGGAGAAACGGAATTCAAACATTTGTTCAGAATATCACGAGTTATGGCTAAAGATCTCATTGACAATTGATTAACTCCGTTTTTATCGTCAAAAGGTACGCGCATACTGTCAATGAATATTAAAGTTAGTGTATTTAATATTTTTATGATATCTTCGTAAAAAAATGGTTTGTTTTATTTCGACATTGTCAATTTATTCGTATGTACGTTTGACGTTTATGAATGCCGATCCATGGACAATACCCGCTAGTGTTGTTATCGTAGGGCGATTTCTCATTTGTTTCGTTATCAATATTGGATTGACTATCGACACGCCCAACTAGCGCAACCGTGCTATGTAAATCGATATAAAATCGTCGTTAGTTAAGCCTATCAATCCGATATTGCTTAGTTATCGATTTGACTGTGCTAGGGTCCTAGTCGTCCCTGTCCTGCGCTACTTCGGCGGCATTCGTCCGTTGTGAGCCTAGCCTGTCTCCACACAGACTCTGGAGTTACTTCTCCCAACTTTGGCCGAGGCGGCCCACTGGACGTCTTCCTTCTGGACCCTGGAATCGCACTCTGTTTTTCAGTGGAAGTCAGTCTTCTGGCATTCTTACGACCATGCATTATTATTTATTTTATTTAATTATCAAAGTTTTCTTACGCAACCTTTTAACTCAAAGACAGTGATGCGTAGATTAGCTTGCAGGAATGTAAATATTATTTATTATTTCTTTTTCTTTACAATTTAGCCTTAGTACCAAACACAGCTTTTAGTTATTTCTTTTGAGTAATTGGTTCCGATACTGAGAAAATATATTAATACTTACGTAGTATCTTTTCAACCTTGTCGAAAAAATGCTATTTTCAACGCATTCGGAATATTTTCCCAATTACGCATATATTTTTTGTATTGGAAAGGTCACCGTGTTTAACACTTACAGTTTTTTTTCTGGCACAAAAGCCTTTGTCAATCACCGGGCTATGCGTAAGTTACCTTTTCATAGCCAATAATCATCATTACATCAACCGACAGTTACTGATTTTGAGGATGTCGATGAAGGCCCGATGAAGGCTCTTTCTTCTACCATCTACCGGTTTTGAAAGAAACTAAGAATATATGCAGTGGCGGTTTTTTCTAAAGTGCGATTATGCGGTGAACTGACATATGAAAGATAAGATAATAAGACAAACTCCTAGGTATTATAATTTTACCCAGTGGCGGCTCGTCGCTTTTGAGTGTGCTAGAGTCCTAAGATTGAAAAATACGACGTTATTGATGTTGTTGAAGCCGAAAACGATTTTTTTTTCAAAATTTCAATTTTTTGTATGAACATTTAGATTTTACCACACCTTAAACTGTGCCTATTAATACTTATAAAATCGTCCTGTCCATATTAATACTTCCCGAAAGCGAACCCGGAATGAATTACATACGTGCGTTATGAATTCACCACCTATAGGACTTTCTGTTCTAAGAAATAGTTCATACAAAATATACACTTGTAGCGTTTCAGAGGCAAACCGTGGAAGGAAGGAAACCTTGGGAATATGTTAGCTACCCGGTTGCTCAGCGACTATGGGATTTGTTAACACAAAATTCGTACGAAATTGTATTTTTCAAGAATCCATAGATTTTTTTCTGTAATTATCGTGTTTTAAATTGTCATTAAAATAATTAATTACTAAATATGTTACTTATTAAATTTAAAAATAAAATGTTTCTTGCAAAAATTGTGTTTTACATTAAACATTTTTTGTTATAACCTACTATATTATATTCATAGACGCTTTAATGAATCGTAATTTTTTTACTAGGTCGCTAATTAATGTGCAGCGAAACGATGTAATTTCTTTAGATCTAAGGAAGAAAAAAAAATCGAATAAACCAACATAGGATTTATAGATAAGGGATTTTTATTTCCATTTTCTAATCTCCGGTTGAACTCCCAATGACATGCCGCGATCCGCCACTGGGTTAAGTATTTAACTAATAGGTTGAAAAGGGGTTCTCGCTTTTTATTCTTACGCAGCTATTAATTGGTCTTAGGTTTTATCTACTAATTTATGACATCTGTCAAAAGATTAAGCTTCAGGGCTGTAAAACTGACGATGGTTCTTTGGGTCATTAGGTCGGTCATGCGCTCAACTCAAATCCCTGCTAGCAGTTCACAATAGAGTGCTGATACTAATACTGGTGGCAGTGAGGGTGACCGGATAAATAAATACACTTATGATTCGGCACACTTTTTAAAAGTAATATAGTACGACAATAAAGTACGACAAAAAGAAGTAGCCCGAAAACCTATACTTCTAACCTAACCTAATTAATAGTTTTTTTAAGATTTTTTCGGTTAGGTTAGATTAGGTTTTCGGGCTAGTATTTCTGTTTTGTTTGTCGTAATTTTCATGACTTTTGAAAAGTGAGCCGATTTATACGTGTGTTGATTTGTCATAGAACAGGCAGTGAGGCGTGGAACCGGCAGACAAAGGATGAGAGTAGACTGAATGCTGGAGAAATGAGATCCCGAGGTTTACATTTGATAAAATGCATGTATGACCGTGTTTTCCAAATGTGGAGATATAGGAAGAAAACAAGACTTAAAAAAATGTGAAAAAGTTTGAAAGGAATCTAATATGTAAAAGTGTTGCTATAACGCTTTAAAATTAGTATGGAAAACATTGAACCCGCCATGTTGTATTGAGATACATAGATATAACACTCTGGTTGGCCACAGATTACACATTCAAAAGAAGAAGGATTGTTTGGGTAGAATATTTTCAAAATGGAAAACACAAGTAGGGACCTACTTAAGAACTTTGTTATTTGGATATATTTTGAGAAAATAAATGTTTGGAATGAAAAACATTTTCAAATTAATGTTTCTTTGTTTATTTGTTCAGAGGTAGTAATAGTCGTCCCAAGGCATTACTTTCGCTGTCGAATGAATTATGGCACCCAAACAACATGCAAGAATTCACAACTTCATAACTTTTTTATTTATTTTTATTTAAAATACGTAGCATTGCCGGGTAAACATCAGTTAGTAGTATATAAATATACGTATGATGAAATTTTCATTATTAACTCGAAAGTCACATTTGCAAATTGTTGAGTAGAGGTTTGAAGTTTTGGTTTGCTTTTAAATATGACTGGACTAACGATGTTTTAGACTAGGCTATTTTAGAAATATAAAATTGGAGGACTCCAGTGATGGCAGTACGTGAATATATGTGAAATTAACTTGGTCACAATTTTTAAAATTGTCGAGTGGAGAGGTTGAAATTTTACAGGCTATTTTAGAAATGGTAAATCGGAGGACTTTACTGTTAGCATTAATATGTGTATGCGAATATCTTTTGAAATTGGCATTATTAACTCAATTTAATAAATATTGTGACTTCCGGATTCTCAGCTTTGAGGTACAGAACTCATTTTCGTATTAGGTAAAGCTATGTCGGTGTGTGAAAATATAATTATGACGCATTCGGCTGTGCGTATAATCGAGATATTGTGTCAATAAATCATCCGAATGTAGTCGAAATCATTCTTGAGGTTTATTGGTATATATATTTATATTATTCAAGTGTGCCTGCCTTTAGGTCTTTAGTTCCTGATTTAACATCGGCCATGATAACCTTCATTATGTACTCAGCCTTTTGTGTTGTGTTGAAACTAAAATAGAATCATCTCGGCTTTCACATTATATTTGATCGGCAAACATCGTCATAATAAAACACACTAAAATGATAGTTGTTTTTGCAAGACAAAAACGGTGACAGTATTGGTGACTTCAGTGACACTCTCACAGTCACCACTTGTCAACAGGTAAACACGTGTTCTAGAGAAGTGTCACCTATCTGACACAAACACAGGTGTGCAAATCTGAGCCTGATGTTATGACGTTATTTAAACTCCTGTGGTTCTGTCGCTTACGAGTAGAGCTCCGTTGTAAATGCTATTTTTGTTACTTGCGTGAGAACGATGGAAAGGATTTAACAACGGAGCTATCAGCCGTTTGCCTGTATGTGTCTGCAACTTTAAGTAACAATATGGCACACCTAAATCGATTTGTTGCAGGTGCTGTTTTATTTTTATCGTAAAACTAATCCGGCTCTAAGGACCAAAGTGTTTGAGAAAAGGACTATTAAATTTGTTGGGAAGAATTTCGTAACAGGATAAGTGGTTTTGTTTTACTTGTTGCTTTGTCACCGGAACTCCGTAAACCTACGTAAATTTGGTAACCGTGTACTCGTTTGCGCGACAAACGTTCTAACGGATAACTTGGTACTCTATTAGAGCCCTTGTAAATATTTGTGTTAGACTTGATCCGGGTCTATGGACCAAAATGTTCGAGAAAGAGACAAATGAATTTGATGGGTTGAGTACACTTTCTTAATAGGATACGTTATTTTGTTTTACACTAGGTTTTGCCTATTGCAGTCCTGCAATTGGTTTGTATTGCGAAGTCAACCGCGACTGACTGCTTTGTATGGAGGTGCGCACCCGATTTGACCCTCTCTGAGCCTTACTTTGTTCGAAATCAAAGGGTCTTAAGGTCGATTTTTGCTCGCAGGTACCTTGTCTGAATCTCCGGCCAGACCGTATTACTCCTTATTGTGTAGGGAATTAAGGGGGTGTAAGTGCGATTTTTCCCTGCATACCCAGCACTGAATTTCAAAAGTTACCGTATTACTATTTACTATTAAATATATATATATATATATATAACTCTATCACCGGAACTAGTATGCAAAAATGAATAGGGTAACCGCGTCCGTGTTCGGGTAACATTGCATACAATCATACGAGAAAACGCGGCTCTATATGGGTCTTTTAAATCTTATGTAACTTTAAACTTTATCCGGTTCGAAGGACCAATATTAAGAACTAACTAACCATCACGCCGTTTCCTCGCAGGGGTAGGGAGAGAGGACGGACCGCCAAACAACTCGATCACATTCATACATCGTCTCATACATTCTCTTCTATTATTCCGAGTTCTGACATTAAGAAAAATATCCATAAAACATTCCGATTCGATGGTGATAGATTAGAACGTCGCTCTTAAAACACGTACGGTGTACTCGTACATGTACATCATTATAGACATAGCGTAATTTAAAATGTCACCAGTGATCGTACAATTTATTATTTGATCTTGAATTAAATCTGTGTTGTCATTTAATAAGTACAAAATAGCTACAACACGTTGGCCGCTTTGCTTCATCTCAATCTCAATGTTAACCAAAAGTGCGCGTAGGGAATATTTTTATTTTGTCTATTATTAAATATCGAACGATTTGATGACTCTCCGAATATCTAAGAATATTATTGTCTGGGATGTTATTTTTATCGTATTTTGCAGATAAAGTATACTAGTTGTATGCATGTCGGGACTTTGGACTGTCAATACCACTATTAGGATACTATAGCATGCATAATGCCGATCGAGATATATGTAATCTATCGTAATTGTTATTATTACATGTGTTTGTGCGTATCGGCCACTTTATTTGCTGATACTCACAGTCTTTATATAATGCAGAACATTTGTTTGTTTCTGAGCCAGTTTCTTTCGAACGCTGAGCTCTGTCGTCGTGAAATTTGGTTACGGTCAACGCAAATGGTTTCAGCTCGATACATTATTTATATTGTGATCTACGTCAATCTGAAATATTCATTTAAGGCGATCCAAATAGTAAATTTCGAATGAAATCATTCACGCCTTACGCTGGTAAATGCAAAAAGACATCCCCAAAAATATTGGATCCGATTTTGGATAGTAGGTTATTTCTGATTTTTATTTCTCTGTGATCTCTCCGTCTTGTTTGTTGAATGCGTTTTATCATATACATGCATAGTTACATGAGCTTCGGGTAACCAGGTATACATGGGCCAATTTTTAGCAATCAGGCCATATCAACATGTACGGCTGAGCTAAAATTCCTTCATTTCCACTGTCCAGAACGAAACACACGTTCAAGTCAACTATTCCACATCCCACACTCGAAAACTAACTACACACCACACTCATTTTTTAGAAGAACATGCACGAAATACAACAACGTATTTTCGGACGCTGATGTTGTTTTTTTTCCATTTATCCTCGGGACAATTTAGTAAATTTATAACAGTAAAAATTAAATTTAAGTTATCTACCTCCGCTGTGCGTTATATTATTTTTATATTGTTAGATTTGAATTTTTTTTTAATATTAATTGTTGAAACGTTACTTCTATAAGATCTTTGTTATATTTGTCGTAGCTTTTCAAGTGTAACTTAACTTTTTTCAAGTGTAAATAAATAATAAAATAAATAAATAAATTTTTCTGCTTAATTTAACTATAACTTCAACATTTACTAATTATAAACAAAAAATCTGCTTACTTATACTATTATTCTAAATTTTCCATTAAATTTTGCGTTTTATTGCTGTTACAATATTTTAAATAATTAGTATTCTAGTACTACTCATATTTACTTAAATTACTCGTATTACAATTATAATTTAAACAATCATGCATGCAAAAATTTGCATATAATTTATATTAAAAACTGTGAATGGAAAAAAAAGATCGATTTTTTTTATTAGGTTTTATTTAGTGTTCCTTAGAAACCAGATAATTTATTTAATTGTGTTCTTTTACAATTTAACTTTTTTTTTCTCTTTTTTCTTCCACTTTATCAATATGTAACGATGTAAAAACTTAATTTGTAAAAATGTGTGTTTTACTCAATAAAAAATATAAATATTTTGCAACTGACGTGAAAATTGTGCGTTCAGTTAGCAAGTGAGCAAAAAAAATATAGTGTCAAGTTCATTAAATGCCAATTTTGTCTACTACCGTTGACTACTGCTACCTTCCGATCAGGGTTACTTATGTGAATTTGTCAAATAAGCAATGTCAGTAGACATTTTATTTTTCCGATTTATCGATCAGTGCTTCGCTGTATTTATACCATTATGGTTTCCGTGGTTGAGTGGTTACGATCCTTGGCTACGAATCCGGAGGTCGCCGGTTCAAATCCCGGCGTGCGCAAGTAAATTTTATTTGATTGAATTGTTTTATTTCACAATTTATTCGTTAAAAATAATATTTATTATATTTGAGGCACGTTACAGAGTGGTAGATACTGTCAGTATCGCCCCGCTGAAAGACCACCATTCAGAATCGAAACGTTGCTTGTAATGGTTTTAGCTGTGTTTGGTGACCAGATCCGAATAGCGAAGTACTTCCCCACCTTCCTTCTTCCCGTTCTCTTTCCCCTCCTCAATACATTCAGCCTCACAACACCCCAATTGGGGATGCCATAGTCGCATTGGCTCCAGACAGATTCCCAACTGGGAGCAGTTGGGACTCTTGTGGTTTCAGATTTTTAAAAAACACACGTTTTGGTCTTTGATTAAAATTGCGTTTATTTTTGGCTAAAATAAACTAGTTTGTATATCAGTGGCGTGTATTGCTCTATGACCAAGGGTGGGCTGTGATGTTCAAGTTTGGGTTTGAATTGATCCTTTATTATTTTAAAATGTCAATTTTATTTTCGTATTTCTCTAATTGTTGTGGCCAACTATATAAATACGCGTACAAGTTCCTTAACAAAATCAATGAAAAAATACGTTAAATTTTTATTTTTATGGTTCGTTCTCTTGGTGGTAGTGGTAGGGGTAGTGGTAGGGGTAGTGGTAGGGGTAGTGGTAGGGGTAGTGGTAGGGGTAGTGGTAGAGGGGTAACACATCACAACCTCAAAACTTTACTCATGACCTCGGCCAATGCCTGGTACTTCGGTCAGTAATATGTAATATGATATTATGATTACTTTTCAAATTTTTGTTGTTCTGGTGCCCTCTACAATCGAGGGTTGGCTACTATCGTTTTTCTTATAAACTAGTTGTAATAACATCTTACGAAGCTACTTACCCTCGTTAATGTCATGTTATCTTTAAACAGTTTTTTCTACGACGTAGTTCAATCAGAACACAACCCCAGAAATGTTCATTAGATAACGGCTTTTTATCTTATTTATGGTTTTCTTGTTATTTTTTGAAAATTCAAAATTAATTCTTTTTCAGTTCATATTATATCGATGGCCCAACAAGTCAAATTATGTTGTTTTGAGATGATCAACATTTTGTATTTTTGCATATTTCAAAATATGTATATAATATGTATGTAATTTCAAATTCTATTAGTTCTCACTGTTCTTTTCGTTCGAAATTGAAGTACACAGGACAATGGTCGGTTTTAATAGAAACGATTCGCAATAGTTTTATATAAAACTGGGTATATTTGAATGTTTGACGATTTTAAATCTGGTTTTTCGGCTCTCAAGGAGTCAAAACATTTTTATTGTTTTTTGTTTCCATTTAAAACAGGCAAAACCTCCTTTGGCGAATAGTTCGATACCCATATTTTAATTTATGGTTTTTCGGACTTGTTACACTTTAATTCTGGGCCATCGATATACCTGTAAAAATATAGTTAATCATGTGTTATTGGTTTGAAAATTGGATGGTCTCGAAATATTATAGGTGATTTAATTAAATACTGCAAGTAGAACACACTTTGGCCTTTCGTTTAAATGTGCATTTTTTGGTAAGTCTTTTGTAAGCCAAGAAAAAAATAAAGTTTCAGACCTAAAAAAAATGTTTAATGTTCAAATCTCCTACTTACGAACCCTTTTTCCGATATTGTTGTATTGTTCATTGTGACAAATTAACATTTTTAGAATATGTCCGTAAAATATTTTGATAATTATGCCCGAGCTTTACAAAATAAAATAATACACATATTTTGGTGATTTTTTTTTTGCGTAAATCGAAACATGCGGCCGGTGTTAAGTGGGAATTTCAACCCTTTCTCAACCTGCATAAGGAGTACGTGATTTCGTTCAAATTTTAGAAATTAGATCGCCTTAAGCTTGTCCCGTTTTTTTAATGCTCTGGTTGTTCTATTGAAACTGCTTGGGATTCTAATAATACAGGGTGTTACAGCACACACCCGACAAACTTTAACCGGTGACTCTTTAGCATATTTGAAGTAAAAATATACAGTCTGACATTTAAAAGCAGGCAAAAATTGAAAGCGATCGTTTAAAAGGTTTTGAATGACAACGCCAGGATGGCTCATAGGAAAATCAGTGCAAGTTTTGAAAAGCGCAATGGTCCAAATTCCTATTTTTTTTACTTTAACCAAACGGTGTTCAGAAATTACTGGTACCCTGCTTTCCGAAATTAGATGATTCTCCATCATATTCAAAGGTTTTTTATTAAAACTTTTTTTTACTATTTATCTCTTTGCAACCAATATAATTAATTACATGGAAAGGCGATTTTTGGGTATTTATCAAAATACCCATTTATTAGATGCTCAATCAGGGGTCAATATTAAAAAAAAGTTGAATAATCGGGTTATGTTGTTTTGGATTGTTTCTTTAAAACGAAATCTCAAACTCAAATGTGAAACAATTTGAATGTGTAGGATAAATTTCATAGACAATTTAAACAGCTTGGTGGTGCCATAGCAATAAAAATATATTAATTCCACTTTATTAAATGTCTACATTATATTGCCAATTTTTTTTTTTTTCCTAAAACTTTTTTACAGTTTGTGTCAGGTTGGGGAACTGGGCGCTCATATTCGACTGAGTGACCATTGAAATAATTTTTTTTTCTTCTCCAAATATGTGCAGGAATCAATCATTGGTTAAAGTTTGTCGGGTACGTGCTGTTGCACCCTGTATAACAAGACGTTCCAGAAATTATTATCTTAGACTAAAAAGAGGAATAAAAAATAAGGGTTCATAGGGCAAACCTTATCCCTAACATTATATTATATTTTGTTTTCTCATCCTAGTAACCGGATGCGCTAGGGGTCCTTATATCGAATTACAATCTTTAAAATTAATGGCTTTGATACGAAAATTTGTCAGTTTTCTGTTTTTGTTTTTATGCTCCATAGATAAGAGATGAAAGAATTACAATCAACAAAACATTCAAATCACTGATGCAAAATGCTGGTCTTATTTTTCAGTCTGCTTTCAGTAGCTTTCTAAGTAAGAAGTTCGAAGTATGTTTCGTGGACGTGTTTTGTTATAATTCATAGAGTACGTTAATTCGATTGTTGTTTTAATTGATTATTTTAACGATGGATACTTAAATAATTAGGTTGATATTTTCGTCGTTTTGTTGAGTGGATTTTTTTATCAATGCAGTCGCAAGAATTTTATTTAGAAGATAAGGACCTGTTAATAAAACTGGAGTTTCCTCAATTTTGGCCCGATTGTAAGTAACTTTTTTAAAAATATAATAAATAAGATAAACTTTGTTTAAACCACTGTTTTAAATATATAAATGTCTGCATGTTTCAGAAGCAAAGCTTCCCTCGTCAGGATAAACAATATTGGTACTCAAAATAATGATAAATTAATGAGGTATAGACAAATTACAAATTTGAACAAAAAAAAAATTACAATGGGTGATAATAGTAGGTTAAGTAATTAATTGAAAAATGTAAAAATAGTTTTAAAATTATTATGAAATATTAAATTAAAAATTATGAAAAAAGAAATTATTTTTATTATTAATAAAAATAAAATCAAGGAAATAGGCATAAAATAATAATTGTTATTATCATTAATAATATTTTAATAATAATAACTTAATTTAACTTGTTTGAAACTTTTTTTTTAATAATTAATGGATGAAATGGATCTGAAAATTGTTATTTTTTTGCGAATTTCGCATTATTATTAGCGAAATTCGCGTTATTTTTGGGAAAATTCGTGTTATTTTTCAGCGAATGCGGTTTTTTTTGCAACAAAAGTGGTGTAAGTTTTATTTTTTTTTTTTAAATTTACAAATAATAAATTATTATAACCTTTCCTTTAAATCCACAAAGACAGAAGGCGTCGTTTTCGACATGAACTTACCTGCGTTTCATTTTCTGGCTCTTCAAGCTTATCAAAACCATGGAAATATATAAAACATAATATTTTCTTCCCAAAAGCAGGAGGGAGGGCACAAGTGCAAAAATTGTATTTTGAGTACATCGTACCTTAACTGTTTGCATACTGAAAGAATCTGTGATAGCGATTTTCGTCCAGTTTAATCGCGTTGACATCTTTCGCTTCTTACGTAACTATAAATGCTGCGTCTTTATTTCGGTATATATTTAAAATTTTGTTAAAATTAATGGTAAATTAGACTGTGTTTATGACTTTTTGGTGGCCGATTTTCGTCCAGTTTAATGGCTTTGAAATTATTTGACATCTTTCATTGTCTTACGTAATTGTATTATACGGAAATGTTGCGTGTTTATTTCGGTATATATTTAAAATGTGGTTAAACATACTATTATAGGTAGATTAGACTGTGTTTATCACTGATTGTTGACGCTTTACTGTTCGGTAATGTTAATTACCGAACAGTAAAGCGTATTCGCAAAATATTATTGGCAACTATATTTGGATTTCTGTATTAAACGTACTCATTTAAAAAAAAAAAGGTCGTGTAAAACAACGTTTTTCCATACGTCCGGATATGGATTCCATATGGATATCGATATAGAAATAAGTGTCCTGTAAAGTGCCCATAAGACCTCCATCATTGCACAAGCAACATATTTCGCTTATAATTATGTTAATAGGTAGTAAGAGTTCAAAAGTTGTCAAGTTTTTCTTGGGAATGTTTGTATTTAAAAAAAAAATTATACCTTTCTATCTTGCAGCACTGATACTGAGGGTATATTTTACTTACACTTTGGCACGTTACCCAGTATAGTTTCTCCGTGTCAATTAATTCATTTATGCCCTCGGAATCTCCAGTTATTAAATTGAAAGTTGTGCAGTCTGCGACTAAATGGATTAAGGACTTTTTTTTCTTCTTTTGGAGTGTGAGTAGTATCACGTAGTCGCGAAATATTACCACATCCAAATGTGTACAACTGTTGAATTTAAAAATAACCGTCGCGTTCGCAAACAGCTCCATTAAATAGAAATAATATTGGGCGAAATAGGTAAATATTCATTATTTGACGCATGGAAAATACGAAGACAAAATAATATTGACCTTGAATTTCAATTTGTGGAGTATTCTAGAATACGTTTCTACGTCCTTTTTTTAAATCTTCCTTTTTTCAAATGATATTGTTTTATAGAAATGTTTTTTTTTCAAATGTTATTTTCTTCAAATGTTATTTATTTTTTTAATTGTTATTTTCTTCAAATGTTTAAATTTGCGCCATCTGTGAGCGTGTAGGTATCACGTTTCGTTATCATTAATATTGATTTTACTTTTATTAGAAGATCAATGATAAGAAAGTATTTATTTTAAGATTTATGTTTTTTATTGTCGATTTTGTAAGTAGAACAAATTTTACACAATGACCTTAAAAAAAACTCTAAAAAAAGCTAAAAAAGAATATAAAATCATTTTATAAGTCGTCTTTTGTCCATGAAATATTTAATTAAACTTATTTATTTTCGTGGAGGCCTATTTTGTAATGTTGTACCTAATAAAATAAGTTTTATTGCTAGCAAATAATAAAATGATGATTTTTTTAAGGTGGAATGTTGTAAAAATTTTACGGTTTCCACTTTAATGTTGTATGACAGTAATAAACTACTTTTTACGATGTTTTTATTGATAAATCAATAAAATTGTATCGTCACATTGCCATCAAATACCCTTTTAAATATTACGCTTTTAATCAATCGATTTTTTGCGACGATTCAATTCATCAACGGGAATAATTAATTTGATCGACCGATGAAAAATCGCAATAAAAATAATTCCCTTTTTATAAATAGCCCTTTTTGATCTTTTGGGTATATTTTTCTATTGCTTACTTTTAGAAACGGTATTAGATTCTTTACAGGTCGACATGCCTATCTCTGCAGATGGTCGAAAGAGGAACTAACGAACGAACATGCTTTTTTTTAAACGTAAATACCGCACAAAAGTCCCAACTGTTCCCAACCGTCTAGAGTCAGTGGGCCACGATATCCCCAAATTGCGATATGTTGCGACGCTGAAGAGGGTGTTGAAGGGAAAGAGGAAGGTGAGGAAGTATTCAGATTTGGTCTCAAACACAGTAAAAAAGGTAAAAATTTCTGCCTGTAATATGTTTTTTTTCGCCCTAGTAGTTTCTTACATAAAAATTATATAATACAGTTTTGTTAGCTATTTTTGTATAACAATGGTAGAACAAGTACATTGCATTGATTTACACACCATAATGCAAGAGTCAAACACATGTGAAAATATAAAAAAAAAGAAGAAAAAAAAACACTTAAAAAAAATAATAATAACATTAGCGTTATTATAAGCTTTGACTGAGTTCTAAACCGGTTTCATGACAAGTGATATATATAAGTCATTAAAAGTTTGTAAAAAAAACTACCATTAAACTTAACCTGATCTAACCTAATTTTCCATGCACACTTTTGAAAAGTGTGCCAATTTGGAAGGTTACCTCTATGCCATGTCAAGAATTATGTAAATTGGAAAATGTTTTAAAGTAATTTCTTACATAAACGACTATCTTTAAAAGAATATTAGACATCATTATGACGATATATTTATATTATAGTTTAAAAACAAATGATGCTTCCTCGATATGGTATATATTATGCACACGACCAAAAAAAAATTAAAATTGGTTAATAAATGAAATGAATATTAAATAAAGCCATGTCAAGCAAAGTTTCGATTCCAAATAGTGGTCATCGGGCCGATACTGAGAGGTACCACTCTGGAACGTGATTTCTTTATGATAGCCTATAAGAATGAGCTATATTAAAGTGCGGCGTTAGACAAGGGGGCTCAATGTCCCCAATACTGTTCAACGTATATGTGGAGATGAGCTTAGTAAAACACTGAACAAAACAAGAATCAAATGCCACATTGCCAGGGTATGTATGAACAATATAAGTTGTGCAGACGACGTGGTCATACTAGCCCCATCAGTAAGAGAATGAGAAAACTTCTGGCCATATGCGAAACATACGTTGTTAGTCACGGGCTGACGTACAATGCTAAAAAATCATCACTTCTGATTTTAAAATTAAATACTGGTCCTGCTGTCATTCCGCCCATACGTTTCGGCGGAGCCAATCTCAAAATCTGCAGTGAAATAAAATATTTGCGGCATATCGTCACTGATGGCGTAAATGATAAAAAAGACATAGAACGCCAAAGAAGAGTACTGAGCGTGCAAGCCAACATGCTCGTCAGGAGATTCAACAGGTGCAGTCCTCCGGTGACGAAGCAACTATTCCAGACATACTGCATGAGCTTTTACACTAGCGAACTATGGACAAGGTACACACGAGGCGTCATGAACACACTCCGAGTACAGAATGAGAAAGCATACAGGGTGGTGTTCGGCCTGCCTTGGCGATGCAGCGCCTCGCGGATGTTCGCAGGGAGAAGGGTGCATGGGTTCGCTGTTTGTGCGGCAGGGCGCGCCCTTTCACCATCGATGAAGAATTTTCCTCAAGCCTCCGTAGTACAAGTGCTAAATATGTTCGCCTTTTTTATTTTATTTTTGTATTCTATTTCCATATCATGTAATTTATCTAGATGTATGCTTTTATATGGCAGACAGATTATTGCACTCACCGCTATGTTCACCTGAAATAAACAAACATTATTATTATTATTTAACCCTTTCATACCGTACGTATTCAGAATTTTTTTTTCAATTGCTATCATTACTGGTTTTGCGCGTAATTTAAAAATAAAATGGATTTTGGTTTCTCGTTCAGGCGGTACTCATGTTTATGTTTTGAAGGGTGATTTTTGTGTTAAATCTCGACTTCCGCACCCTCTAAATTGTTTTCAATGTAAGTTTAGATGGTATGTTTTTTTGTATAATTCTTAAGTAAATTTATAAAATTTTGTGTTTTTTGTATACCTAGATTATATGATTTAATTTTTTAAGTGAAACACGCCCTTGAAGTCTAATTTTCTTCCAAATGAAAGTAAGAATAACTCATAAAGTAATGAAAAGAAAAAAAAAAAAAAACTACTCAATATTTTTCAAATAATTCTACAAGTTGTCGAGTGTTTTATCACTGCCAGTTTCTATTCAGGTCTGAAAGGGTTAACATTGATTCTCATTTAACCGAAAACAAATATCGTAGCAGAACTTATGTCAGCAGGGGTGGCACGTCTCAAATATCTTTTATATCCAAATAGTTAAAGTGTTCGTAATCCAAAGCCTTTTTTTAATAATATTTAGGTACCTTATTGCTTTTCGTTTTCCAAAGTATCGCCTTACCCGGATGTCAAGGTCACTTGTTTATGGTGTTTATGTCAATACCTGTGGCCTGTGACATCGCCACACGTCACGTCCTTCCCGCCTCCCACCTGTGTCGCGATCATGTCACAGGGTCTCACATTGATTTGGCGATCTCCGTCTTCCGGGACTATACACGGTGTCCGGAAACTGGTGGTACAAGCGAGAAACATTTGAATCTGCATCACATTGAAAACCCAAAAAACTTTATGTTTTGGAATAACTTATTGAAATTTATAAACCTCGTTGTAAAATTTAACCACTGAAAAAGATAACTAACTAACTAACCATCACGCCGTTTCGCCGCAGGGGTAGGCAGAGAGGACGGACCGCCAAACAACTCGATCTTGGCATACACTTCTTGCTTCATTCACATTCATACATTCTCTTCTATTATTCCGACTTCTGACATGGCCCGACTCAAGTATTTGATTCACTTGATCGTGCCATGTCGTTCTCATATTAACAAATATGAGAACGATAAAGATGACGGAAAATAATTAGGTCTCAACAGCTCAATTGGTAGACTAGGCGATCTGGGTTACCTTTACCGATTACCATTACCTTTTTTTATTTTCTGTCTTTTCCCGGCATGTTTATTTTTTTTAATATTATGTTCAACTTTTTTTCTCTTTTTTCCAGCTACTGAAATGTTAAAAGTCCTTTTGTCATTAAAAGACAATAAACAGCTGATGGTAACCCCATATTGAACGAATATTTTGAATTCGATCACAACAATTTGAAAATAAAAATGTATTGCCGCAAAATCGACTCCAAATTAATGTGATGTAGATTTACCGGTTTACCGATTGTACCATGAGTTTCCGGACACCGTATATAATATTAATATGTCCAGCTTTTATGTCTCTCATTGATGTGACACTGAGAGTATCTGGCGGCGTCCGTGGCAGATTGGCTCAGGATCTAGTTGTCGCGGGTTCGATACCCGGTGTACGCAAATTTATTTTATTCAATTTAATTACATTATTTCACATACGTATTTACATTTGTGGCACGTTCCAGGGTGGCAGACACTCTCAGTATCGCCCTGGTGAAAGATCACCGATCAAAATCGAAAAGTTGCTTGAAATTGCTTTAGCCGTGTTTAGATTTGATTAATTGGATATTTAAACGTAACCGAACCCAACCTTGCTCTTCCCTGTCTCCTTCTCCTCTCCCCTCCCTCTCCGCTCTCTTTATTCGGACAACATACTCCAATTGTGGGACTCTTAGGCGGAAGTCACAAAACGTCCTACATTTTAAATTATTTTGATTGTATGTGAAACAACTATAAATTTCATTCATTTTTATTCTTTCATATTAAACGATACGCGATACGCACTCACAGATGACCCTAATTTAAATATTAAAATGATACACTTTTAGCACGTCATACTGCCAAATATTGAAATGAATTGTTTGTTGGTGGGTGTACAAATTTGTTTGTTTTTGTAGCTTTATTTAGATGTAAGCAAATTTTCATACATCTAGTAATAAAAAAACATATAAGATACATAATAAAATAAATAGAGTCATAAAATTATAACGGAAAGAATACAGTTAATAAAAAAAAAGAAATACCGTTACCCCAGTTCATACAGTTAAAACAAAAAGAAATACAAGTCATAAATTTTTCTTTATGTATATAGCACATGTTTTACGGAAAGTGCCAAGACTTGAGGCTTCCTTTATGGAAGTTGTACAATTGTAATTTTATGTAAGTAACTTATAAAAATACTGTATAATATTAGTGTTACAATAACATATTCTATTTTCATAATTTATCGACAATAACAATTTATTCCATTTCATATTCCTTGTGTAGGTACTGTGTACACTCGACATCAAACGATTCATTTCAATATTTAAAATCATTACGTGGTTATTTTTTTCTTCTAAAATATTTAAATTTGCCCTATCTGGAGCGCGTGTCACCGTTCGTTTATCCTTAAAACGCCGAATTTTGAACGCTTTACAGCAGAGTTAACGCTTTGAAGTAGAGACTTTCAGAACTAAGTATCTTACCGTTCTGCCACTTGTGCCATCATATGTTATTTATTCTACGATGATATTTTGTTGTCACTTCGAGAACGGGATAAGATACATAATCGTATACTAGTAGACATTCGAGTATAGTACCTATATGTATACAACAACAAAATTAATGATTTAGACACGCGATATTCTTTTTATCGCTTGGTACTAATTATTATCTATTATAAAACATTTAAGTACTTGTAAGCTGTAAGCAAGTTGTTCCCATCCTTCATAATGTGTTCGTGTCATCGAGACATTTGCTGGGATCGCTACCAGTTGAGACTTCCATAATGACGTCACTAACGCCTATAAAAAAAATCCATTCGGATAAGGAAATTGATCGCCACACGTGGATAATAAAATAAATATGATATGTAAATAAATATGAAGTATCTTCCTACACAGATCATGCAAATGTTAAAACATATCAACAGATAGGGACAACTAGGAATTGCAAATCCGGAACCGTTTTGGAAAATCTTGATTTTCAGATTTCGTGAAACTCGTAATCCGGATATCCCGATTGAACCTGTTAAAAAATATTACTTAACATCAATTTGTTTCTGGAATACTTAATTCTCTTTTTTTCTGTTTATTATTTTTTTTTTCTTTATTCACAATATGTACAATTTCGTAACGGTTTGAATAGTTACAACAATAAATTAAAAATAATGAAACACCCTACGGTCTGACCTTTAAAAATATACAAAAATTGAGGGCGCTGCGATCGTTTAAAACGTATTAAATGATAACACGAAGATAGCTCATAGGAACATTAAAGTAAGTTTAAAAAAGTACAATGGTCCAATTGCATATTTTTGACTTTAACCAAACGGCCTTCAGAAATTAGTGGTACTTCCGAAAGGAGATGATTCTACATTATATTCAATTTCTATGCAAAGAAGATAATTACATGGAAAGGCGATTTTTTGTATTTTTGAAATGTATGTATCAAAATACCCATTTATTAGATGTTATATAAAATAAATTTAAAAAAAAAAACAAAATCTAATTTACAGATCAAAATCATAAATTGAAAAAACTTTAATATAATCGAGATATGTTGTTTTGGATTGTCTGTCAAAATTCGAATGTGAAATTTGAAAGTGCAGAATATATTTCAAAGACAAATTGAGTAGCTAGATGACACAGTAATGAAAAAAAAATTGTTCTGCTTTATTAAATGTCCATATTTTATTGCCAAGCTATACGAATACGTAGTTTAATATCCACAACATATTTAATTCCTTAGAACAGGCAATATGTCTAGCTAGGAATTAATTATTAATTGTTTTTGTGCTTAATTCGTAGATTTCCATTTTTTTATGTAATGTAAATCAAATTTAATAATGTTGTTATTAAGTTCTGCACGTATTTTTAGTTTGTATTATTGCGACAGCTGTTTCGGCGTTGAAGGCCATTTTCAAACTACAAAAAAAGTAGGAATAGATATCGACCAGGCAAACATAATGGCAACTTCAACTTACTTGTAGCAACCTCAATTTATAATAAATTAATATATTTTGCAAATATAATAATATACCTAATGTAAATGTCATTGTAATTAACGAAATTAAAGTAAATTCTGATTTTTGAAGATATAATAATTTCTTAAAAATTAAAAAAAAAAAAATCAAAATCGATTTTTCTGATATATTAGAACATGCCCCACGGGTCTAGACAATTAAATGTCATGTAAAGAGATAGCTCGTGTTCTCTTTTTCTAAAACGTATGTCTGACCATTAGAGAAAAGGAGATAGAAGGAGCTGGTAATATCCATTAGAAGCTTCTTACGCTTTTTAAGGTCATTTTATAAACATTTTAAGTATTTCAAATAAATGCCAACTCTTCTTGTGCCACCAATCTTCTAATAAATGTAACATCAAAAGAAAAATAGAAAAGGAGTATAAAATAGCATATGTAAAATTATCATCTCTATACTTTAATTTTCTAATAAAACTGTGTTCATGTGAAGCGACCTGCCAGGTAAGTATGTTTTTCTGTATCTGTTTGTGCATAATTAGATAAAGAATAGGAATTAAGATTTGTACAGCGCCCTTGAGGTGATTTTTCACAAAAATGGCACTATACAAGTAATCCAATTATTATTATTATTATTATTAACTGTCATTTGGTTGCGGATACAGCACAACGTGACACGGGTGGTTGAGGGTGCCCCATTAAAATTTTATAAAAGTGCCAATTCTAGCACTCTATTCAGGGTGCATTATGCTATTCGTATAGGTAATATATTTACTTTCAAACAAAACAATATTATTGTTCTATTCCTTATTCATATTCTATATCTTTCTTACATTTAATATTATTTTTTCTTATGTCAATATTTTTCTTGCTAAATAATAAGCACACTTCTTTGTTCTAAATCTTGTATCTGAACATTTGGTTATAGGTTCAACTTTATTATTAAAAATGTACTCATCCATTTCATAGTAATGTCTACGTACAAGTGTTGCATGCCTACTTACCTGTTGGGGCCTTTCATTTCATATTACATTGCGTTGCAAATAACTTATTTTAATAAAATTTTCATATTCGGATTATACGGATTTCTTATTAAAATATCCGGATTTTTTACACAGATTTTAAGGCTATCCACCCGCTAAAATTCTAACGAAATCACGCGCTCCTTATGCAAGTGGCGACAAGGTTGAAAATCCCGCTTAACATCGGCCGCATGTTTCGATTTACGCAAAAAAAAACCATAATCAAAATGCGTGTTTTATTATATTCTGTAAAGCTCAGACATAATTATTAAAATGTTTTACGGTCATATTCTAAAAAACTTTATTTACCACGATGAACAATAAGACAATATCGCAATAGAGGTTCATAAGCAGGAGGTTTTTGCGCTTTAAACATTTTTTTAATGTCTGATACTTTATTTTTTTCTAGGCTTATAAAAAGACCCACGAAAAAATCCCCGGTTAAACGAAAGGCCAAGGTGTATTCTACTTGCAGTATTTAATTAAATCATCTATGATATTTCTAGGCCATCAAATTCTCAAACCGAAAACACATGATTTTACGTTGCATCATTGCGAAAAATCCGAATAATCTGGATTGCAATCTCTATCTGTTTTTCTAATTTGAATATTCGAAATATTTTACATTTCTCTTTTTTATTATGTTAAAAATCAACTTGTTTTTTTCAATTTACCACGGGAATTTTTGTATTCTGTAAGATTATACAAGTTTGAAACATGCTGTATACAATCAATACATCTGCGTGAATTCTGTGTTGGTGTCAACCTTAGGCTGCAATAATAAACATATTGCCACGGCCGTGAATCAAACCCCGATCAACTCCTTGGAAGGTAACTATGCTGACAATTACACCACCAACTATTTATTATAAGAACGGCGGCATAACTTCATTATATGTACTGAAAATTAGTATTTTTGTAATTTAGTATTCGAATGTTACGTGTTACGTACTTACATCACTTCCAATTTTTTTAATATACCGTAGATACGTAGTCATAGGAAGATAATGTTTTTATACTGTATGACTATGGAAAGCTAATTTTGTAACCTTTGCAGTTTTTTCTTCATTGTTATAATTTTATATGAAATATTGAAATGCCTAGGCAGGAACACGTTACCTCCGGTATAATGAGCAACCATCGCATGGCTGGAAAAGATATTATAAATAAATAATGATTTATTCACGTCCAATAATTATTAGATTATTACACTTATTTCCTGATGCGCCAATAATTGCAACGAGTGCAATTAAGTCATAGTGTTGTCAATGATAATAAGAAAACTGTCTGAATATAATATAATATATGTCTCCTGAAATATAAAACTGAAAATAAACTCATACACGCCAACACAGAATTCATCAACATGTCACAAGTACACACACTGCACGACGTACAAATACGATACTGCTAGCAATCCATTTGCTACGATGAGGGCATCTTATGTAATTGCCTTCCAGAAGACATTAAAGAAATGGAAGAAGGAATCATTTCTAATGGTGGAATTTCATTTTAATGTGATTTTTTAAATTAAAAAAAACCTTTGTAAATGATATCATCTATGTCTGGAGTGAGTACCATTGCTTTCTAATATTATTTTTATTTATGGATTGAAATTTGTTTTATTGCTGACGGTACTGCTTTACCATAATGTAATGAACCCTAAATGCCCGCAACTACTCGTATACGGACAACCGAAGGTACATAAAGGTTTACCGGTACCCCCAGTAGTCTCATGTCGTTCATATCTAACAAAAATGTTAGTAACTAGGTTCCTTTGTAAAGATTTCATTGTACTACCTGTACGACAGATTCGTACATGACTAGAATAGTAATAATTTATTGATATTTTAACGACAGATAAAGTGTAAGTGAAAATGATAAAGTGATAAAATTCACGCGAAAATCGTGTAAAATACCTGAATTTTGGCGCCTTGTTCTTAAACCATAGATTTTTAAATAATCCATATACATTTGTGTTATTGATAAGCCAAATCTTCTATCTATATATACTCGTATAAAGAAGAGTGTCTGTGGGTGGGTGGGTGTGTTTGTTTTTATACAAATCTACAATTTTATTCCGAGCTTTATGAAAATTTTGCACACTAGACCTTTATAACAAGAGGAGGTTCACTGTTTACCCAAGATTTCGAAAAACCACCCCATCCCCCTTTACCACCCCTCAAAACATCATTTTGGTGATGAAATTTTGCACACTTGACGTTCAAATAAGAGGAAAATTACTAGGTAAGGGTAAGGGTGACACATCACAACCTCAAAACTTTACTCCAAACCATTCATAACCTCGAGCAACGTCGGGTACTTCAGTTAGTATACATACAAACCCACCATTTGAAAACATTTTTAAATGTGCCAATGTGTTACCTTCTTACAAACTACAAAGGTAGTTTAGCAGGTTTTAAATGTTGATAAATAATTATATATAATGTTTAGATTCGGGATGGTGGTTTCTCACAGGGCCCTTCTGATGGCGTGTCACACGAAGCCAGTAGCAAGTGATAAGTGCCAACTAAATTGTGGCAAGTAAGTAGTGGGTTACCCTGAAGTAAAAATTTAGTTAGCTTGATTAGAATCTTTTCTATTTTTCATTTAAATAGCCCTCTCCAGCCCCCACCTACTGCGCACGCATCCATGTAGTTAGATGTGTGTCCCTGCCCCTGTATTGTCGACGTTTGGAAACGCACTTTCTACTTAATCATTCGAGTTCACAAGTAGTAGTGTAGTCGGCGAGTCGTCAAATATTCTCATCTTTGCGCGCTCATCATCTCTTGATTGCACTTGTGGACGTCACTTATCGCTTTTCTCGAGACTGATTTAGTTACCACTTGTCACTGTCCTTGCTCCTGACCACGTGTAATTTACACATAAGTCTATTTACCGCTGTCTAACTTTATTGTATTTGCTGATAATATGTAGGTACAGAGATGGCAGAAGGTGTATGGATACTTAAATTCCCAATAATTGTTATTATGACACTTATTATTTCGGCTCAAGTTGACTTTGTGTAGCGTATCCGGGTCAAAACTCGAGTAGCATGAGCCGTCCGATAAGGCGATCAGGCCCGCCTCGAGGGGTACCACCGTCAGGCTGCTATAAAACTAATTAAGAAAAACAAATAAACAAAGCTGACCTATCCTAACCTAAACTAATCTATCTGTGGTGAACGTATGTTCGAGTGTATGAAAGGAACAATCGAGTATGGAAGAGACATCAAGACTTATGGAAGCACATAAGCGAATGATTGGTTGTCTCGTTCTTCTTCATACATCAGGTTCGTACTTGTAACATGCGACAGTGATAATTATACCAACCAACGAGTTTGATTCATCACCGCATAAACTATCAGAGACGACATGCCACAGTACCTTGACGTAGCCATCACAGTTGGCGCAGCCGGTAGGCTTATTGTTTTGAATGTTCCGTTTTTTCACTGTTCTGTTTTATCTGGTTACGATTATAAGCACCCATGAATGAGACCAGCTGTCGCACGTTTTCAACATCTTGTAATATCGTATAAACATCGTATAAGAAAATTCCGTCATGTGAAAGGTTTTCAATAATATGAAAAAAATCAATCAATCAGTCCAAGTATTATTATTAATATGTGCTCTTATACGTGTTTATCTACCACTATTATAAACCCTTTTAACTCGTGAACTTGTCTATAGTGTGTCTTTTCTGAATCATTATAGTAGTAGTCTAGGCGCCCTCGTGGCTGCCGGCTGCGTTTTATAGTCGCTCCTGATTTATCTTGGAAATATATGGCAGTTATTAATTTTCCCGGTGTAAAAATAGCATAAAATAACCGCAATAATTTTTAGGTTACATTTATAAAAATTACGTAATTTTAGTGCTGTCGTTTCGAGCTTAAATCAAGTTTATAATAAAAACCCAAATATTCAAATATTTTGAGTTGAAATCTGCTTCGTTCTTCCAAATTAACGCATCGGACATCGGTCACATCTGGCGGTCGGTCGAAGGTCCTTACCACATGTACTAGTGAAGTGCCAAAAGTTAAAAGAAACGGCTATTCGGGCTACGGTGGTTGTAAAAAATATTATATACAACCGGAAAGTGGGCTGCTGGGACCCCAACAAGGACACCGCCAGCTAAGGGCGAGAACGAGCTTTTACCTTCGTCATTGAGATAGTGGCCAAGTTCCTCAACAAGCACGACTTTGACCTGATCTGCCGGGTGCATCAGGTGGTAGAGGACGAGTATGAGTTCTTTGCCAAGAAGCAACTGGTACTGCGGGGAATTCGATAATGCAGAAGCAATGATGTCAGTGGACGACACGCTGAAGTGCTCCTTCCGGATCCTGAAGCCGGCTGACAAGCGCCTGGCGTACGTGCAGACCAACACCAACCGTCCCGTCACGCCGCCCAGGAGCGTCACCAAGACAAAGAAGATTTTTAATGATCAATCCCACCGGCCACCGTCCTCCCCCGCCGCTCCACCCTTTTAAGAGTATTCTGTGTTATTTATCCTAAAAAATATGGATAATAATTCTTTGTCTTAGCTTAAATACATTCTTGAATATAATGGAAACAATCACTCTTTCATTTGTATTAGCGTATTGCAATGCATCGTAAGGAATAAATACAGTTAGCTTCTTTTTTTTTCAATTTAACATTAAATTTTGTTTTGATAATTTAACTCCATCATATGGTATATAAATAATGTGTAATGATAGACTGTACAAAAAGAGAAAATAAATGTAAATAAAAAATAAAAAAATAAATTCGTAGAATAGACGTAATATAAGAATAATATAAGAATACAAATAATATTTGTACAGCGCCCCTGAGGTGATTTCTCACAAAAGCGGCGCTATAGAAATGGTCCGATTATTATTATTATTATGGTAGACCACCATTCAGAATCAAAACGTTGCATAAACTGTCTTTAGGCATGTTTAGTGGCAAGCTTTGAATGGCCAGATGCCTTCCAACCTGCATCTTTCCCATCTCCTTCCCTTCGCCATGTCCTCCAGCCTCACAACAACATACTTGAAAATTTCGAAGTTTTTTGGTAAATTCGCAATTTTCTTGTAAATAACACAGAACTATTGTATTTTTCACGTGATATTCTGGTATTTTAATATAAGAACGTAATTTTGTACGTTCTAAATATTTATTTTGACTATACTCTTGACACGCTTGCAAAGCCATAAAATGGAACGCAGCTAACTTCATGTCGAAAACGATTAGTCGATTTATAAAAAAAATGTATTAATAAAAAAAGGGGAAATAAAAATTATATTAAAAAAGGGGGAAATAAAAATTGTATTATTACAAAAGGGACAAATTAAAATTACATTAATAAAAAAGGGGGAAATAAAAATTGTATTAATAAAAAAGGGGGAAATAAAAAATTAAACTAACAACAAAAAAAAACAAATCAAAAATATTCATCACTATTGTCCCAAAATAGCAAAAAGGGAATGTAACGTCACTTTTATTGCGAAATACATCGGTTTTTATAAAGATAACGCGATTTTTTTGGAGATTCCATAGTCCCACTAGCTCTGGAGGGTTGGCATCAGTTGGGGAATCTTGTGCAGTATTCACAAAACAAATAATCATTCAAAAAAAATATCCCAATTTGAGGCCGCCCGTGTGCCAAGCATACATTGCACATTAACTTGCGGCGCCCCTGGAATGAGTACAGTTTTATCATTTCTTCTTCTTAGTGACTATTTTTATCATAATCTACTCGTTGTTAAGATTTTATCGACGTTTTTCGTCTACAGTCCAATTATTACATTATAAATCATCAATGACACATGTCGGGATGTTCACATCAATATGTTGTGGCATCATGCAATTTGATAAAATGGTAATCAATGCCGGTGGTCTGAGGTTTAACTAAAAAAAATGTTTATACGCTATGTAAGTATATTTATTTCTGGATAATATGGATTAATTAATACACCTAACATTACCAAACCTAACCTTACAAAACCCAACCTTACAAAACCTAATCTTACAAAACCTAACCTTACAAAACCTAACCCAACCTAACTAAGGTGGACAGCGCGATGTGTTGCACCTAAAACCACCATTACCATGGACGTTTGGATTTGATCTCTTTTGGATATAATAATAAAAATTTCGCGTGCGATATTTCTCAACTTTAAGTGAAAACTAAAGCAGTATTATATTAAAAGTGTTGTTTTACAATGTTTGAGCAGTATTTTCAAGAACGAAGCTCTAACTAAGCCAAATTAAGAGTCCAAGCAAATGTCTACCTTACTGAAGTGACAAACGTATGAAAAAGTCGATCAAATTCGAATGTGTTGATTAACAAATGATCTCCGGGCTTCACAAATGCGGTTCACGCGGTAATCGACCCCGTCGCAGAGCGATATGTGGGATAAGGTGAGTCAAAATCGAACTTTTTGAAAAACAACTCCAATAGAACCAAAGTAGTAGATGAATAACTGAATAGGATACATGTACTACACATGAAACACAAAAGAGTAATAAGCATTCATCTTATGTTTGATTGTTTATTGCTGACAAAACTTTTTTTTATTACTCTTACATATATGTAATAGGACATTCAATGCGTCTACAAATATACAACATTAAAAATATTTCAATTGAACGTTTACATATTGACAAATTTAACTGTGCAGGCGGCCAAAAGAGGCACGATCAATCGAACACCGCAGCTGTATCAGCTCTCAACGACATTCCCATCGTAAGCTTCGGATCTTCTAAATGCTTTAAAACAAGAGGCCATCTTGTTTGTTACATATTTTTTTTAATAAATTGATCAATTAAAACAAGAAAAGTCGTAATTTTATTGTATTTTAGCTCCGAGGATTTATATATTTTTTTCTACATACCCTAACCTTTTTTAAAACTTAAACCCTTATCGACAAACCGAGACTCTTTATCGTTATCAGTAAAAATGTCACTTCTGGACTTTATTTGGTCATTTTTGTCACTAGGCGTCTAGAAATCAAATTTACTATCTTTAAGTGCCTACCAAAAGTAACAGTCAGACTGATAAACCGTATCCAGTTCACTGACTTTCCTTTCCATAATAATAACTAGTTTTACAACCCGGCTTCGCACGGGATAAAATAATAATTAAATAATCGAATAAGTTAAAACATTTTCTTGTTTCTCAATTTAAATTTCAAAACTCAGTTTTCGAAATATGTGTTTTTTATGGAATGGGTGAAAGACGTGGAACAAACAATGGTTTTGTTTTATTTCAATGTGTATTACTTCAAAGCTTTATAACTCATATTTGAAATGACGTAGACAACTGAAAATAGCTGCGTTTATCTAGAAATTCTTTACAGAAACGGCTGTTCAATTTCATAACTTCAGAGCTCACCGTTCAAGACTTTTGCTACTACCGATTGCGGTGAAGTTCCGAGATTACAAAGCTATATAACTCATGCTTTAAATTACATAGGCAGCTGAAAATAGTTTTGTTGACCTAGAAATTACATATAGAACAATCTGTGCAAATTTTCATGACGTCTGAACTCACCGTTCCAGAGTTTTACCTGCTTCAAATGTCGCGCAAACAGATTTCTGATTTATATTTAAGATTCTAATCGTTTTACTTATCGAAACCGACCTAAATCGGGTTTCGCTGAACTTCTAATACTCAGTTCCTACTTGGAGTGTTACGGCAGCTCTGTTTGGTATGGTGCGGTCACCAGTTACATACCGGTTTCGGTGCAATGACCCGTATTCAGCCGAATCACACTTTGAATTAATTAAAACTACACACATGCCGTCTTGAAAGCGATAATTTAAATATTGGTTTATTAGCACGTACGATATTTAATTAATTTAGTTCAACATAGAGTTGAATGTACCCATGCCAGTGGCGCGCTTTGTTTTTCATATTCGGGTATGAGTTGTGCGTTGAATATTAGAAAATTGCCGTTTCGTTATTATCGTCCGCTGATTTTTGAGGCCAACTGAGTAAATGAGTGTACAAAGTAACTTACAAAAATCATGGAAAAATAGGTTTTGACATACAGTCTCTTCATTTCTTTTATTGTTTGCTTTTCTTAGAGTAGGCACAGCTTTTCAGTCTTTATGGCCGGCACGCCACTGATTCATCAATTTATTTCGTTATGTATGCACGTATGCGTTATGTGCCGAAATATGCACAATCGATGCCAAAATATTCACTAACAGATAATCGAAGCTAATTTCATGACGCCAGTGCTCACCGTTTGAGGGGTTTTCTGTTTTTAAAAGAAAATCAATATCCGAGACGCTATCTAGATTGAACATATATTCGGGTAGAACTTTGAAATCATACGAAAAGATTGCAGCCAAAAGTATTAAAATTAGTTGACACAGTATTGATAATTGTTAAATTGAAGTATGATATCGATAAAGATGACAAAAATAGTTAATTACTTTACCTTTACTGTTACCGTAACCTTTTTATTTTCCGTCATTTCATCTGTTTCATATTTCATTTGAGAAGGGTGAGAACTCAAAAAGGGCCCTAAATATTACTTCCTAGGTGGATAACTCAAGCACTTAAATTAATAATACATTGTATGGACATACGTAATAGGTACTTTAACAATGTAAAATTTAATCTACTAACCTTATCATTTCTAATTATATGTACTGTCTATGTCTAAATAAATAAATACTACAAATGATTTATGTGTAAATGCTACACGGCTAGTCACGAAATTGAATAAGGTCTCAAAAGGCAAAAATCCTCATTCTGTAATCTTTAACATTCTATTAAACACATATCAAAATGTCTAAAAATAGGTGAAGGCAATTTTGAACGTTTTACCTAAAATTCCATTTCGTATTTCGCATAGAATTTAATATAGATGTGTGATATTTCATTCGTCAACAGACTAAAAAGTATGCATTTGTGGGTGCTGACCGTTAATATTATCTACAATGATATATACCATATACCAATTAAGGATCATTTTTGTTTTTTTTTTATATACGAAGACGATCATTCCCAGGTTACGAATAACCTGACAATATTTTAGGTTCTCCTACTTCCATGGTTATTGGGGGATAAGGTTGTTTATGCAAAGTTGGATATTTTATCTAGCAGTAACCCGGGACACCTGGGTGGGAACCCCACGCATTTATCCACACGGCTACTTACCGATACTAAATTGTCACTTGTGTCAAAGTGAATCTATTGAACGACAAATGATTCGTATTAATATTCCTGCCAGTTGAAATGTCTGCCTCTGCGTAAATATTAACAATATTAATTATGAAGAACTTTAACCCCGGGCTGCGATTGTTCCAATGCTAATTTATTCGCGATTGTAGATTTAGATCACTGAACGTTGTAATACATGGAGCATTATTCTACCCTTCTGACTAAAAACACAGTATATTTTTTTCAAACATCTTCTTCCCCTTGTCCTACCAGGCGTCCCTGTCCTGTGCTACGTCAACGGCATCCTTCCATAGTAGGTCCAGCCTCACCTCGCACAGCCTCTGGAGTTGTTTCTCCCACCTGTGTCTGGGGCGGCCCACTGAACGTCTTCTCTCTGGAATAAAACTCAGAATTTTCAGCGGAATTCGACCGTCTGGCATTCTTAACAAGTGCCCAAGCCACCTCAGTTGCGAATTTTCTATGAAGAGTGGCAGTGGTTTGATGTTTAGCTCTCGAATCATCGAGATTCTTATTCGAACCCATTTTGTGACTCCGGCCTCTCCTCTCAAAAATCTCATTTCAACAGCTTGGACCCTAGAACGTGTTCGCTCGTTCAACATCTGATCAACCATTTTTAAAAAATCCGGATTTTCGGATTCCATGATATCTGGATTTTTAGAATAATAAGATTTCTCAAAAATTTCAAATTTCAATAACCGAAAATATTATTCTTTTTTGATTTAAAGAGAGTGTCCCATTGTTTATTTTTTGCAAAGTGTCACTTAGTTGGCTTAGTACTTAAGACTAAACGAAACGTAATACGCGGTCGCAGATAGCGCTAATTTAAATATTTTAGAAAAATGGGTACGGAGCACTTTGGTAACCTATGGTTTAAACGTTGCTAAAGTCTTCAAAAAGAGTAAATACGTCCTTCAATTATTCTAGTTAAATGATTGGAAATGTAATTTTATTTTTTCTGTATAACAAAAAAATGTCGTACTAAAAATAACATTTAATGTAAATAAGGTGATATGATAAATAGACTGTTTAAAATAATATGTAAATTATGTTTTTCTTGATGATAACTTTGTACTGCTCAACCAAAAACCGATGTAGTTCTCCAATCAACTTTTTTTCTATTTTTAAGGTCGTAAATCATGGCTACATTGCCTCTGCACGTGTTTCTGTTTGTCACACCCAAGACACGTGTACGTGTGCTCTACATTGCGTTTAAAACTTTTTCGTTTGTCTGTATTTATAAATATGTATTTAAAATCCAAAAAAGTATCCAATACTCATTGAGTCAACGTAAAATCAAAGATAATCTTTTGAAAAATGCTCACTTACTAACGAACTTACCATTACGACTTTTCGCCGTAGGGGTAGGCAGAGGAGGACGGACATATACTCGATCTTGGCATACATTTCTTCCTTCATTTACATCTCATTCATTTTATCATATATTCTCTTCTGTTATTCTGACGTCTGACATGGCCCAAATCGAGCACTTGATTCACTTGATCGTGCCATGTCTTCCTCGGGCCTCACCAACTTCTTCTTCCATTCACATTCGCGTCATATATTCTTATCATACTCCTTTATTCATTTTTTCGCTCTACATGCCCAAACCATCTAAGCATCCCTTTCTTAATATTACTCATTGAGCTTACATCAGCCTTGCATTCTTTTACATGGTTTTATCACACATTCGCCACAGAGATCTAATTTCTACAGCATTGAGTCTACTTTCATCCTCCCTCTGTCAGTTTCTTGCATCTCTGCCATACACCAGGGTTTATATCAGCACTCTATTGTGGACTGCTAGCTTCGCTTCTTTAGACAAAATTTTGCTAGCGCCAACCGTGTTCAGTCGTCCGTTAATGGAGGTTCTTGTATTCACCCTTCTTTCAAGTAACTATTCAATAACTATCCATTTATTTAGCGTATGCTTAATTTTTTTTTAAGATTAATTAATTTAATCAGAGTATATTGTTATTTTTTTTCACATTGAGAACGGATCCCAATCAGATAATATTTGCTGACCATTAAGGACCATGTTATGCAGTAACAATTTTACCTACAATTTACAAGACTTGACTTTCTAAATAAATCCTACTTTATAACCTAAACTTCACGCAGAAGGTAATACTTTTTCAGACATTTTAGATATCTTCAACTGCACGGTACACAAAAATACTATTATTGCATACATATTCAACAATTATTGATAGATATGTGTGAGTATAAGTATTAGTGAATGTGAGGTGTGTTTTGTATATTCGCCGCTGTTTCAAATTATTTGTACTTGCACAGTGTTATTGCTGAATTTGTTCGTGAGACAAATTAAATATTTAGTTGTTGTATTTCGTGAAAGCTATCTCTTCTATATACTCGTATGTACCTATTGTGATGTGGTTTGCACCTGTGTCACTATTATAATTTGAATTTTATAACAAAATATGTAAAAACCCATATAGGGCGTATGCAACATAATAAATAAATTAATATTTTCATTTACTGAAGGCACTCAACCCAAAAGCTCCAATTTAGAAATATCTCCGAGGGTTGACAGCCTTCAGCATTTTCGGCATTAAAATTATTTTTCATACATAAAATATTGCTGAAAAAGTTCATTGTGAAATTCGGCATCTTCTCTTAAAACAATTAAATGTTGACTTGTTATTTCAGTGGTTTTTTCGTGTACCAAAATGAGTTCTTATTAGTGGTGGGCGAAGCGCCTCGGTTTAGTGAGCCGGATCACTAAATCAGCTCTCTGTAAAAACAATCCACATGAAAACTGGACGAAAAAAGTATCCTGTAAGAGCATCTTAAGGACGTCTTTAGGAGGGGTAATGGATCGAGGGAGAGGGCATGGTGCGGGAGGACGCGAACCGTCGTTCAAACCAGCCGGATCACCGAACCGGCACACTACAAAGAGCTGATTGAGAGATCCGGCTCACTAAAACAAGCCGTTTCGCCCACCACTAGTTTTTATAACTCATCGGGATTGCATTCAAACCGTTTGGTTTTTTTTAACACTTTACAATGTATGGGATTCTTTAAATTTCCTACGAAATGCTTATTACAAGGTTTATAAAAAAAAACATTGGAGAATCAAAGCTTATATAAAATCGTATTATGGAATTTCTTAATGTAAGTCCATAATTTTAATGGCGTAATAATTACAGACATAACATGCAGTTTAAGACGAAATATATGAAATTATTTGACAACAAAAAATAATCATAAATAATATGTCCCCATCGGAAATGCAGGCATGGTAATTTAACATTTACACCTAGGTAGTGGTTATATATGTGTGTACGTACATCAATAAATAATTTACATATTCATACATACGACAAATGTATGTATCGGGAAAAAAATGGATTTAATCCCGTATTTTTTATCGATTGGATGACCCAAAAAACTCGCAGCTAACGTCAGAGCATTCACGTTTAGAAGCTTTGGTATTAAAACGCCTTTTTTTCTATACAATATCGTAACTGCATAACATTATTTACGAGATTTATGAAGACGTTGACAAAAAATGTAATTTCCTAATGATATCTGCTATAAACACTAAAAAAACATTCGATGGTAGGACCGAGTAGGTACCGACACAGTGGTGCCCGTTGTAAAGTGTAAACTGCAAGGCAAATAAATGTACGTGTTAAATTATTTAATTATTTTGAGGGTGGATTATAACAAGAATTCCTACGTAACCAATAGGACTAGGTCATGCGGTAAACTTCTTCTCTAGATAATTTTTGTATAGATTTCGACATGACTAGCGCCATTCCTTACCTTGATCGGCGATACATCTAAACATCATTAGTTTCGGTGAATTTCGCTTTACCTTTGATGTTATTCGCGTTATTTTTTGGGAAAACTGTTGTTTTTTTTTTCAAGAAAAGCGGTGGTAATTTGCAAGAAAAATGAAGTGTATTTAGGGTTTCTTTTTTAATAAAAAAAATCCTCGTATATTTAAAAATTCAAAGACGAAACTAAAAGAATTATATTTTTACCATGCAACTTTACAAATCTATAAAGAAGATAATATTTAAAACGAAACTGCGGCATTTCAAAATAATAGACGTCTTAGGCATACATCATTTCTTCCAATTCCAAAATTGAAGTTTGAGTAAAATTTTAATTCATTACCAAAAAAAATCTGAAACATAAATAACATTATAAAAATACATATATTTCACTTAAAAAACACACTGAAAATATAACACACCCCGATACACACAAGCTCAGCTAATTATGGGGGTACATATTATATATATACATATTACATATATTATTTAATCATAACATACTAACTACGGGAAAATATTTGAACTTTTTTTTAAAGTAATGATGTTGTATTTCTTTTTTTTTTAAATGTATTAAAAAATAATATTATCGACAACAGTGTGGCAGTACGCGTTGTTTTTGACATGAAGTTAGCTGCGTTCCATTTTATTCAGCGCCCCTGAGGAGATTTTTCACAAAAACGGCGCTGCACAAATCATCCGATTATTATTATTTATGCTGTTGAAGCTTATCAAAACCATAGACAAATAGATATTTAGGAAGAATAATAATATATTACTTTCTTACTAGTTACTTTACCAGAATGTCGCATGAAAAATACAAAAAATCGCATTTTCAAATCAGGATTTTCGCGTAAAAATAATAATTTGCGCGAAAATTCGCTTTGTCGCAAACGCGAAAATTGCAGGTATTCATGGACGAATACCGTAACCCTTCTCAAATCTAAACAACTGCTCACATAATTTTAAATCGTTATTACAAGTTTTTTTTTGTCCTTGTTTTGTTTTATTAATTTATTTATTTATTTCAGATATCATGTTATATGATTAAGACCTAACCTTATACATATTTTAAATAAAACATATCTCTCAAAGTCTGGTAAATAATAGAAGTGACTGCACGCCTCTGGTCAACTATGTTATGACAAAAATATGCCATGTTTTTGAATTTAAATCAAGTCGATTAATATTGTTTTTGGGTAATTTATATTTTTATGACAACTTTTTGCCTTCTGATGGGAATTTATTAATCTTCGGAGAGATAGATAAATTATTATTGTACAATTTCATATAGCGCCGTTTAGTAATAAAATCACCTCAAGGGCTTTACGTGGTTGTTATCATTTATTGTGCATTATTAAATTCGTTTTCATATCTTACTGGTTTATTTATTTTATTGAACATGAATAATAATTAGTATCCACCATTTTATTTGTATCTAAACCAAGCAGTTTCCGGCACAACCATACCTTCTTCAAGGTTGTCACTCGTGTACATAATATAGCTACGTAATTTCGTCGCTTTTCTTACGAAATCTTTTTTTTTATTATACAGTTTTAAAAGAACATAGTTGAATGAATATTTCAATGCTCCATACCTCATAATGGAAATTAAGCTAAAATAGTGGGGTTCACCTGGAAATTCCAAACGGAAAAAGCTGTGCAAATTTCATAACGCTGAGGCTCACCTTTCAAAAGTTTATGCTGTTCCATAAAACAGAATTTTATTGCATTAAAGTTAAATTTTTACTCCATCCCTATGTTGGTAATTTTGTATTATTTTTTTTTTGCTGAAATACCATTATAGGTTTATTGCATCAGTGTAACCCATTTTGCCATCTACTCTATTCTGTACATTCAATTCTGACTGTCCTAAAATGGGGGAACCTCCTAGTTGGACATTCAAAGTATTCTATATATTCTATATATATATATATATATCGCATTGTAAAAAAAATGTGTACAGTGCCAGGGAACATTTCTCCCTCTCCCTGTGTCAACTATGGTTAGAGGTTCACAAATGTGGAGATAATCTTCTCTACCCAGTGAGCGGGCTGCCTATTGCTACTGTAGGGCTTTTATTTATTTTTATTTCAAAGATTTTTAAGCTGTGTTTTATGTGCTAGCTGCACTTGCTGATGGCAATCTTATATTTAAGCCCGTCCACTGAGGTAATGGAGGGTAAAAGATGGAATTTGGGCGGAGACGGAGGGGGTCGGTGCTGGGGGTCCAGCGGCCGAGGTTGGATATAGACGGATTCGAGCATAAAGCATTTTATATACAAATGATGTGTATCCTGTACTTAACCTTTTTATATTTAAATATATATATATATATTACAGTACCATTTTACACAATATAATAAAGGTGCTTTGTATGGTATTTTACAATATGCAGTGCAAGGTAGGTTTGAAGAGATGATACTGTGAATGGAATGTTAAATGTGTCGTGACCACCTCAATAGAAGAACCTTTGCTGAGGTGTTTACGAGGATGTGTTAAACATGGTTCAAGTATTGATTGATGTGTATTGATAAGTTTTATTTTAATGTTTTAGTTTTGAAGTAAATAAATAATTAAGTTGCCAGCTGAAAATAGTAGAGTTATCCTAAAAATTTTAAATCGAGAAAGCTTTGCTAATTTCATGCCACCGTTCTGATTCATAGATCAGTTTTCTGTTTTATAGTCAAAATGAAAGCTTGGTGCAAGTCTGTTCTGTTTGAGATGTGGAGAGTGTTTCTCCAGGGTGATACTTAACGCAGTGAACTTCCTCCCTGTAAATATAATTTAACAATTCATGTATCAATAAGTATAAATAATTCAATAATATAAACCTGTAATCATAATATCCCACAGCGCACGTGTCCCGCGGCGTTCTGACGAATGTACTCACATCCTGCTCCCTGCCAAGGCGTCGGCAACCAAGAGACAAACTTAAGAGGAAACCGGGCGACGTTTTTTCCATACAAACGTATTCCCCATTTTCCTCTCTGGATTTTGAAACTAGGGCAAATATTTTTTTAACATAATATAGATATCGACAACTAGCGTGTCGGTACGTTTTGCTTTTTTTGATAAGTTACTTCTTATAGGAGTTATAACCATTCAAACATCGTTAAAATTGCCTGGTTTGAACGCCATCAATAGACGCTCAGTATACAAACTAAGCAATGTATTTTTAAAAAAAGCAAAACGTACCGACATAGAATATTCTCTTCTAATATAGTTAACAAAAAAAAACTTTAAAATCGGTCCAGTTTTGGAGAAGAAAAATGGGGAATACAAAACCTCGATTTTGAAGATTTTATTTAGGTATTATCAGCCCGACGCGCAGTTGTCCCTTTCGCTCAGTATCCGGGGGGGCGAGGGTTTTGATAAATACGTATACAGTCAGCGAAGTGATGTGGCGTTGTTAAAATTATATCGATACCTTAGTGTTGTCTTTTCCCGAGTTATCGATATATATTTTTTTTCTGTTTAGTGACTTATCTCGAGTATGCCAATACTTACCGAGCTTACTTACTCACAATTGTGCCAAATTTAATTTGTTTACGTCAAATAGTCTTTGAAAAAGAAACACCTGTTACGGACAAACCGACACCTCAATTTTAGCAACTCTCAATTGAAAAATTTGAAACAAAAAAGATACGGCCACATCTAGGAATTGAACCCAGGATCTTGGCCTTGACGGGCGATACTCTACAACTGAGCTAATGGGACCCTATTCCCATCGGTCATATTTAACTGTATAAATACTTCGACTAAAAACTGCCAACATTATCTTCATTTTCTTAACGCTTTTTTTATTTTCTTTATGTGTGATTGCAAGATTCATCTCGAACTAAATGATGATGTCTTGGATAAATTTATCCATTTTTATTTAATGTTCGACATCTACATTCTGCAAGTCTAGGATGAATATTGACCGGAATATTGGATTCAATTCCTAGATGTGACCATACTTTTTTTCTGATTTTTCTGTTTCAAACTTACGGTTGAGAGTCGCTTACTATCCTTCAGTTATTAAAAAATATTTTTTTGTTTGTAAACGTTTTATTGTACAAAATTTTAACTGTTCTACATTTAGATAATGAAATTAAAACAATTTATGGTTTAGACCTTTCTCTCGCCGGTAAATTTCTTGGTATGCGACCGTCAATTATTTCTGGTAAAAGGTATTGGTGGTAGAAGTTTTCTAACAGTGGTTCGATTTTTTGCCAGATCGAATCGTCCCTCTCAATTTTTTCATACAGCAAACCTTTAGGACTCCACACAACAAAATAACAGTAATTACGACGAGTAATATGTAACTGGCCTTGTACTTGGTAGAAGTAATTGTGATTCCGTTTTAATGTTAAAGCATTGTCTTCAACTTTACAGTAATCAATTTTCTTTTGTTCAATTCCCTCTTCTGGTGACATATTTGCTATACTATAAGGGCATTTAACTTCAATTATAGAATCCTTACCGATAAGGCCATCCGGACTCGCTGCTAAAAAGTTTTTATTTTCATCGATAAATAGTCCACAGGTGGACACCTGTAATGTTGTTTCTTTTGTAAATTGGTCTATTGCTTGGTTTTCATTTTCTTTTCCATAATTTGTGGCCATATTTCCTTTAAATTGCGAGTACAGTAACGAGTTTAATACTCCCGCAACTGAAGTATTTGGCCGCAGTTTACATATTTTTCCAAAGTTAGATGATGTCAGCCGCTTACGCCTTTCAATTGCCCACAAATTATTATCGCTTTGGCCCACAGTATTCCGTTCGAGTTCTTCCTTATTCGATTGAGATAATTCTTTCAGAAATTCCCCTTATTTCGTTTCAAACAATTCAGGTGGCATATCTGGTTCTAATTCCAATTGACCGTAATTTTCATCGGGCCCTGTAACTTTTTTTCTCTTTTCTGTCGTGTTTTCGTTATACTTTAGTTTTCTTTTTCGACACCTTTGTGTTTTCTCCTTCGAACGTCGTTTTCTTTCTATAAAGTGCTTCGTGTATTTGCCAGGACTGTGGCCTTGGATTTTTTTCTGTATTCGTGAATGGGTTGCCATTTCACTATTCCATGAAGTTACTGCTCCAAAACATCTTGCTTGGTATGATCCTCTTCTAGTAAAATTTACTCTTTTTCCGCCTATAAATTTGGCGATAATGTTGTTGAATTGCTCCACAGTGTTATTTGTCACGTCAATAATAAGACTTTCTGCATTTGATATTAGAGACAACAATAATTGTTGGATATCAGTCCATATTCCACAATCTTGAAGATCGATTACTAAATTTGGATCATTAGTATACTTTTCCGACTTGCAATAGTATGACGAACATTTTTTATGATCACCAAACACATGGTTTGCGGCATTTTATATGTCCATTTTCAGATTTTTTACTTTATCACTTTGTGCCGTGTTTTCTTGCTCTTTTCTGTAATTTACTGCTCCAACTATAGCTTTTCTCATGCGTAAAACGTTTGCATCAACCTTTTTTCTTATATGAACTGGTACAAAGCCTTTAGCGTTGTTGGTTTTTTTTCCAAGTGCTTTAATTTTGTTGCAAAAATTGCGAAGCAAGTGATTTTTGCACTCTATTTTTTGTACTATGAGGTTGGACCCATATGGCATTTGTTGCATTATTTTTTTCATGATGCTGGAGTCTCCATCACCAACTAGTTTGTTGAATTTCAATCCATGCATTTCCATGCTTCTCGAGAACCCTTCTGCTATAATGTGGGCTTCCATGGCATTAGCACTGTCACACCAGTTTTTGAAGCACCTGTGCTCAGATGCTTCTATATGTAGTTTTTTAGCTCTAGCACAAATGCAGCAATATGAGTTTCTCACTCCCAGAAATAAAACTTTTTTAGTTCGCAGTCCAACAATGCACCCCGCACCAGATGAGGAGCTAAATCCACTTTTATATGACCTCTTTGCCCAAGAGCCATCTGCAACCACCGTTACCAAAGGATACCCACCCTCGTCTACGTCACCATTTAAAATGGCTAGCCTTTTTTCTTCTTCACCAGCTGCGATCATTTCTTCTATGGCACATTCTTCAATTGTTAGCGCTAAACATTGTTCTATGTTCGTGTAAGTTGAACGATCCATATTTGGCATATTTAATACACCGCAAATTTCATTCCATTGTGAATATCCATTTCCTGTACATACTACTCCTTCGACGACAGCAGTATTTACGGACACTTTCTGTTTCGGATCTTCGGAGTGTACATATTCTATTTTCTTGCACATTTTGCACTCGAAAACATATTGGCTTAGAAAACCATTTCGTCGTTCCTTCACAAATTTTAAATCGGAAAATGTGCAGTTGGTGTGTACGTGCTTTATATTTGAAATCTCTGAAAACAAATATTTTATATCAACAATTCTGCGACCTTCGTGAATATGGGTTTCATCAATATGGTTTGGTTCTATCACCAAATCATCAAGCGTTGTTGATGATGAGGAACTTGCGTTTTCTTCTATATTTGGAGAAAATAATGCATCCCTGGAAGTTTCATGCATTTGTGAAGACGTATCTAAGTTTCCAGCAGCAGTATTGATGACATCCACATCCCTATAATTAAATAAAAAATACCTAATTATTTATTTTTGTTTTACTTATAAGTAAGACACTATGTTTTTAGAGTTCCGTACGCGAAGGATCAATAAAGCCTCTTTGTTCGTATCAAAATGAAATGCTTTATGTCTATTCAATCCCAACTTCCCGTATGCATGCTACATAATTCAGGCTTCTCACAACATAAACCATTAGGAGGGTTCAGTAGTTAGAGTAACAGGAAAGCGATATTTCTCGTACTTAGAGGTGGAACGCGGTGCAACATGAATCTGTCGTTTGATAATAATAATCGGCTTTTTTCGTCTAGTAGACGAAAATAAACGACCTTTGTTTCCATTTCTTTTACCCATTATTTATCTGTAAGAAAAAGAATCACTTTATTTTTAGTACGAGTTAGGTAATAGTAGCGGATTTTATATAACTCAATTTCTAAATACACAGACCCTATATAGCTGGATAAGTATACAGTTTTTTCATCGACATTTAATATAAATTATTTTAGTTGGTTGTGTTTATGAATAGTTTAGTAGGTACTCACCGGAATCCTATATGTGTAATTCGTGACAAAATATTGGAGTGATGCAGCTACCGTAGAAATCTAAACACTATACAACCACAAACTTAGGAATTAGAACGAAACCGATATTTATCTGTCCGATATCCTCGCAACTTTGTTTTTTCACTAGTCCCAAATTACTATACCAAGACAACATGCGTGATACTTTACTAATAATAAGAAGATGAATGAATGATGAGCGCTCAAGACGTCTCATAGGACGCGTACGATGGAACGCTACGTCTTGCCTGTGCATACATGCAGATTAGGGGAAGTCCTGTTGCGACCGGCCGCCAGAATTAATATTTAATTGGGCTGGCGGCTTTACCTAAACGGGCCGCGCGAGCTAAACACACACTAGCTACGCACACTCATACATCCATAGCGCGACGGCTGACCGCAGCGCAGAGTGCAATAGAAACAGTTTTTTAAAATACCTATTGTTGAAATTTCTCAGCGACCGGGTTTCCTCTTAACTCTCAGTATCTCCCTGGTAAAAGACCACCGTTCAGACCCGAAACGCTGCTTGAAATGGCAATAGCCGTGTTCAGTGATCTGGGGGCCTATTATGGTTATTTTTAAAGAAAATTCCTTATTATTTTCCTTAGGCTTAAAGACTTCTTCTTAACACGGAATTCCGGAGAGACATAGTAAAAAAAATCCTTAATTGCGTTATGAGATTATTTGAAAACACAAATTGATGAAATGTATTCAGGCCATACAAGGTTTTGAACCACAACTTTTTTAAAACAATTACATTATATTATGATGTATTTTAAATACGCCTTTTAACGAAGAATTTCGTTTTGTAAAAAGATACCCACCTCACTAGATAGTAATGACCTTTTTATTCTGTCATAACTTCTAAAAGTGACATTTGCCCCCGTGGTATATCTATGCCGCCGCCTGCCGTTGTGCATTGTTTGGTTTACCGTGCCGATAATTTCAACATCTAAATAATATTTACAAACTAATAATATTTAAAGTCGATAATAACATAGTTGGTAACTTACTAAATAATGAGTTTTTCTCTTATTAAAATTTCGCAAATATTGATATTTTTAATGAATGCCATTCGCTTAATGACAACTGACAACCGTCATCCGTGAGAACCGGAACCGCAGTTAAGCGAGAAGTCTTTAAGCCTAAGGAAAAGTATAAAGAATTATCCTTAAAAATAACTATTCTCCACCTCCTTCTCCCCGCTCCCTTCGCCTCTGAACATTCTCCCATGGGGGATGCCATAGCCTCACTGGCTTTTATTTTTATGTTTACATTAACTCCACACACGACGCTCTCAGGAAAATAATTTCCCTCGGGGCATGTGTCAACTTCGGGGATGCTGTAAAGAGGGTCTTTTTAAAGAAAGTAAGGAGAAAATGTTCTGTGATCTTTTTATTTTACTTTGCTTTTTATAGAATTTACTTGGGGTGGTTGACCCATGGTGTAATCCCATATTATCATAATAACATACAACAAATAATCATACAAATATGTACACAGGAAGTACAAATGACCGCCCCCTCGGTAATCGGATCTATTGATTCAGTAAAGTTTACCGCCAATAGCTCCGTTATAAACTCTCCCTCTTTCAAAATAGACTACAACAAAATATATATAGACTAGATGATGTGTAGACATCTAGTACTCGGGTGCAATAATTGATTTGACAGCGAAAGTAACTATCTCCAAATAAAGAAACATTCATTTGAATATTCGATTTCATTCGAATCGTTTATTTTTTTCTAAATATATCTAAATCATAAAGTTCTTAAGTAGGTACCTACTTGTGTTTTCCATTTTGAAAATATTCTACCCAAAAAAACCTTCTTTTGAATATTCAATCTGGGTCTAACCGGGGTGTTATATCTATGGGCTAACCTATGGCGGGTTCAATGTTTTTCATACTAATTTTAAAACGTTATAGCAACAGTTTTATACATCGGATTTCATTTAAACCACTTTCTAAACCTTCCCGGTACCAATAAAAACAAACTGTGCTATTTTCAGCTAAACCGCTCCCGTGATTTTCGAGAACATCGAGGACAAACAAACAAACTTACATTGATTTTTATATATATAGATATATATATATATATTTTTTTTTTTTTTTTTTAATAATGATGTGTACCCGGCTTTCCTCGGAATTTTTAAATTTATTTTTTTAATAAAGTTATGCAGTTGCGAATTCTCGCTTGTCATTTAAGTGCCATTATTGATTTGACAGGGAAAATAATTCCTCGTGACGACTATTACCATCTCCAAATAAAGAAACATTAATTTGAATTTTTTTTTCATTCTAAACATTTATTTTTTCAAAATATATCTAAATAATAAAATTCTTAAGTAGGTACCTACTTGTGTAAATATTCTAACCAAACAAAATGACATAAAAACATCCCTGTTATATAACCACTTTCGGACAAAGAAACTACATATATTTTGCGACAAAACGCCACAACATTTTCCTCCAGATATAAAACAAAAGTCTGGCTGAAAGAGGTCTATGAAACAACCTCAAAAACAACGCTAAAACGACATAGAAGACGCACCTAATTACATAGCACCAAAGTAAACAACTCTAGTCCGCCTCAGCGCGGGACGCCCTAGGACTGAAAAAACACAAGATCAAATAGTTAATAATAATCACTAATATATTTACCATTTATTTTATTATTTTGTATTTCACATGTTTATTTACAGTCGCTAAAAATATTTTAAATTCGTAAAGAATACAAGGCTGTTGTAAGCGTAATGAGAATGATTACGAAAGGGACCCTCAGATGGTTTGGGCACGTAGAGCGAATGAAAGTAGAAAGGAGTGTAAGGAGAATATTTGACGCGAATATTTGAATGGAAGAAGAACCCGGGGGCGCCCGAGGAAGACATGGCACGATCAAGTGAATCAAATACTCGAGTCGGGCCGTGTCTAAAGTCGGAATAACGGAATAGAATGTATGAATGTGAATGAAGCGAGAGATGTATGCCAAGATCGAGTTCTTTGGCGGTCCGTTATGGTTACTTAGTTATTAAAAAAAATAAAAATAATGTTAATATATTTTATAATTTTTTGCTAACGGCAAACTGTCAAAATAATGCATAGTTTTTCCTCTTGATGACAATTTAATCAACTGTTAAAAATCTGCATAAAAAGTTACAAGTTTATCTGTTAGTTTTTTCAAACCTTTTTTTATCATTATGGCTTCGTGTAATGTCGAGAAATTTGTTTTTGTTTTTTTTTTAAATCGAAGGATTAATCTAGGAGATTAGTGTGCGGTATTTTTTGCCCCTCGTTTGAGACAGCTTGTAGAAATTTCGAAAGCGTTGACGTTATTAATTGAGGTAACGTTTTTCTTTGAATTTAACGGAAGGTCTCTTAGTAACTACAAAAAAAGTAAGAATGCTCGTTTTTGTATAATATGCAATTTGCCTAAAATTAATATTATTTTATTTCGAAAAAGCGTTGATAAATTATTGTATCTTCATTTTTTTATCTGAATACCGGACACGAGTCCCAACTGGAGCCAGTGGGACTGTGGCACCCCCAATCAGGGTAAGTTGTAAAACTGGAGGAAGTGGAGGGTCAGACTGGCAGATAGTGACAGTGTCCACTCTGGTATAGCATTAATTATTTCGGAACTATAAAATGTCATTACTATGGCAACAACATGCTACTCGCTACATCTTTGAAATGTGTTCTTCACATTCAAATATTTCCACATATCCGCGTTTGACAGTTTGTTTTAAAGAAACAAGGCAAAACATCGTGATATTTTTTAAAACTTATTTTTTATAATTTTGATATGTTAATTCGATTTTGTTTTATTTTTTATTTATTTAACATCTAATACATGGTTATTTAGACACATCAAATTTTAGTAATACAAAAAAATCGCCTCTCCGTGTAATTATTTTATTTGCAAAACGTCAATAATATAAGTGAATATTTTGGGTGTCGCTAATTTCGTTTGGATATCTTCACGAAATTTCCATTCAATTAAAACTATTCTGACTCATGTAACTAATGGAATTGAATGGAACTGAATTTCTCCACCTTCCTCTTCCCCTTCTCCTTCCCCTCCCCAATACATTCAGCCTCACAGCATACCCCAATTGGGAATGCCATAGTCTCACTGGCTCCAGACGGTTGGGAGCAGTCTGGAATCTTGTGGGGTATTCATAAAAAAAAATAAAAAAGGGGGATTTTCACCCTTAAAATAATTTCTGCTATCGATCCTATCTCGACTGCATTAGCAGATATGCATGTGGATGTGGCTAATCGACCTGATTATTCGAATAATTGTTTAAGTGCTTTTTGTAATTACCACCTACCATTGGTCATTTGAGAATAATGTCTACTAATGTTTGTCCCTCATTATTTAATAATTGTGCCAAACAGGATTTATTCCGCGACAAGTTACTCTAATTATTAATAATAATACCGCTCTGTAGAAATAGGTTTTTTTTATTTAGCGGATACTTTGTCTTCAACAACATTCTTGCATAATTCTTTGTGGCCGTGAGATGGTCATCATCATCACGGTTACATTCCCAGGGTGGGATTTGGCATCTTCGACAAATGTTCTCCACTGGCTGCGGCCCCTCGCCTCTCGCCATTAGCCTCCAGTCCTCAAGCCTCCCGTCCTGCTCCAGTCCTCTACACAGTCCATCCACCTCTTCCTCGATCTGCCTCTGGGTACTAAATTATAAATATCGTTTGATATATATATATATATATATATATATCAGTAATCAGTGGCGGCTCGTGACTTTTGAGTGAGCTAGAGAGCTAAGATTGAAAAATACGACGTTATTTTTTTTCAAAAATACGACGTTATTTTTTTTCAAAATTTTGAAAAAAATACATCATTTTCGGCTTCAACAACATCAATAACGTCATATTTTTTTAGTCTTAGCACTCTAGCTCACTTAAAAGTCACGAGCCGCCACTGATTACTGATATATTTCGAACCCCGATTAAAACTAACAATAATTATTCATACTTCTACGCAAGCAATACCTTATTTGACCCGCAATAATCTACCATAATATGAGTCAAAATCGCACGAAAACTGCAAGAATGCATTTATTAATACAGCACCACAGTACCATAAGTACCATATACCACCGTATGTATCATCGCTTTTAAAGGGAGTGGAGTGCATCGAGACAAATTAGTCACAAGTCCGATAGCCGTAGCAGCAGTGGCTCAACCGCAAACTTCTTTGTCTCCACGTCGATCATTCATTACAATCACTTATTACCACGCTGGTGATTATTCCGCGTTGCTAGGCGTACTGATTAAAAGATTTATATATATCTTATATCCCGAGTCATCTGTCATCAGTCATTATCTACTTGCCACCCTCTTTTATCAATTACTTGTTGATATTAGCTTTTCAATTTGTTGTAGAATCGCTATTGCTTATTTACAGTATTTGCTGCCATAATCACAGTCTCTTCATCTCACTTAAAATAATGTACAGTAGAATCATTTTGAAGAGATTCTTGCTTTTGTAGTGGTGTACTGTTTCGTAGGAATTCAGGGGAGTGTAAGGAGAGGGACTGCGAGCGAATGTTCCAAATTATTTCTAACGAATTTCAACGACTATCAGGTGCGCACTGCCCCATCTACCACCTAAATCTTATTATTCTCGTTAATTTCAATCTTAGCACTCTAGCTCACTCAAAAGTCACGAGCCGCCACTGACTGGTTAGCTCTTTTATAGTTATAGTTAGTTAATAGAATAAAACGAATAGTTTTTGTAACGTCAAGCGATAATAGTCAACGCACTTTGCAGGTTTGTTTACTTAAGAAATACTACGCATGATTTCTGTTAATTCTATCCGAGTAATTACTAAAATGTAAAAGATTTCAAAATGCAATAATCCTCAAACTGTAATTTTTTAATTCTGTATGAAATACGTAGTAGAATTTTAGATAAAACGTTCAAAATTGTTTTCACTAGTTTTTGAATTGCACCTATTTTCAGGCATTGGATGTATTTCATAGAATTGAAGTATTACAGTTTGAAGATTTTTGTCATTTGAAATCTAATACATTTTGCTAACTACCCTTATAGAATTTACAGATTAATTATTTGTGGTAGTGATTGAGTTAGCAACCTGCAAAGTGACGTTTAGGGGCATTGAATGCTTCCTCTTAAAAAGGTTAATAATAATATATTTTTGATCCACCCTGTACTTGAATGTTATCAAATGATTATTGTCAGGAGAACGATCAATGCCTCTGAGTAGGCACTCGAGCCGCTACCTGTCGATTTGGTGGCCATACTTCAAGATAAATTAAATACTTTTCACGGATTTCCTTATCACGCGGATTTGTTTATCTTATCTAGGGGGGGTTACCCACAGGTCACAAGTGTCGCAGGCATGTGCCTGAATAAACAAATGTTGAATTTTAATGCTCGCGAATGAAGTAGATTTAAAGCCTGGCGATATCGGATGATATTATGATAGTGTTATCGTCCTTGATGACCTCCGTGACAGTGCGGTAAGATCCTTGACTCTGTGCCTACAGATCGCAATTTCAAATCTCAGCGAGCGTGAACGATTTTATGTGGTATACTATTTTATTTTATTTTTCTTTATTTGGGAGAGCAACAGTTTACATAAAAAATTAAATATAATAACTAACTAACTAACTACCCATCACGCCGTTTCTCCGCAGGGGTAGGCAGAAAGGACGGACCGCCAAACAACTCGATCTTTGCATAAATTTCTTTCTTCATTCACATTCATACATTATCTTATATTATTTCGAATTCTGACAAGTATTTGATTCGCTTGTATGATTTGATTGTCTTCCTCGGTCGTCCCCGGCTTCTTCTTCCATTCACATTGGTGTCATACATTCTTCTCACACTCATTTCTTCGTTCATTCGCTCTACATGCCCAAACCATCTAAACGTCCCTTTCTTAATCTTACTCATTACGTTTACATCAGCCTTGCATTCTTTACGAATCTCAATAGTATAATAAATAAGTGATATAAATTTGACCATTTGCAGGTTTCCGCTCGGGTATTATATGGTATAGGAGTGAATCTAGTGATTTTAGAAGAAATCAAATAAAATTAAAAAGATAACTACACAAAATAAATAAAATGAATAAATTTAAAAGATAGATGTAATTTATTATGGGTTCTGGAAAGGAAGGGGGTGGCGGGGGGGTCAATCTTGTTAAAATCTATATGTGTGATTTTATATTAATAAAAGATCAAGAAAAAGACTGGTGGTAGTATGAGATGAGTAGGTATCTGAAGTTATAAAGGCTCGATAGATGGCCGGTGTGACTATGCAGTGTGATGCAGAATTTCAAATTGTGAGTAGTGCGTTTTAAAGATGTGTGATCCCCGATAGGTGAAGGAGTTTTGCTTAGAATTAGCGTTGCATCGAGGAAGGCTAAGAATTTGGCCCGATCTGGTTAGTCCACTGGGAACTCGTAGTTGGATCCACTGCAGGAGTTCCGAGCAATCTGCGGTGGATCTAGCAATTCTCTACATAAAGAGTATATCAGACGAGATTCTTCGATCTTCCAACGATAACATAAAAAACGTGGCTGACTCTTGGTGATTTTTATGGGTACGGTAACTATTACGGTATTATATGAAGCTATCACTTTGTGGTTATTTATTATTATAGCAGAACATCAGTTGGGAGTTTAGGAGAAAGGGTATTGTTGCAACGAGGGACTTCGTACAATATTACAACATTCTCCATATTTATTGAGAATGCCATAGAATATAGATCCTTTGACTCTTTACATTTGGAATTTTTGTGCGGTTTAACATTAAAAAAAATGTTAGGAATGTTTATTTTTATTGCCATTATTGTTTGTGCAGTAAAGAAAACAGACACAGAACTCTGACATCATAACTGTTGCATATTCGTGAAAGAAATAGTTTGAGAGTGTATCGACCTCTGCGGCAACCGTTTGATACGACTGGAAGACCCTTGGGACTGTGCCAACAGCGATATACGCACAGAAGAGTCGATAAACAACTGCCTATGATCCTTCACAGTGATTCAATGAATAGTTTCCGCAGTCGAGACACTTCTGCGTCCATTATTTCTACCTATTCCTGGAGAATTATATCTCAATTTTTCATAAAAGTTGAAAAATTTGAAAAAAACTCTACTCAATGAGAAATTCCTGTATTTTGCATATTCTAATTACCTATTTGTCAATGGCGTGCATTGCTCTATGGCCAAAAATAGTAATTGTCATTATAGTGGTTATTTGTCTATATAGACAGTTTGATAATGCTTTTGGAAGGCGAAATAGCTGTCACGCGTTATAATCTTCACAAAGCAGAACTTTTTTTTATAAATAAACCTTTTTTTAAATTAAATAATAATAGTTATTATAAAATTTGAAAAACTTTAAATAAATATGTATTTCTACAAATTAAACTTGAACACAATAAATAAATAAATACTCACTTCTTCAATAAGTGAACAAGTGACAAAACTTTTTTTATTCATATTATTTCAACTTGGAGGCGGATATAGGTACCGCCGTCCCGGGAACCATTCATAACCAATACCTCTGCCACAGGTCACCGCAAGTGATTCGCTACGTTTAGTAACTTAGCATTGGTGTCCAGGTTCGTGGGGGTGGGTTCGGAACATAATATCCCCGAGGGATATTATGTTCCGCAAGGCCTCCTGTGTAGAGTTAACGTAAAAAAACGTTTTAATAAATAGTAATTTAACGATCGTAAGGCGTGGGTTCTGATGACGTCAGAACTCGCCCGATCACTCCAGAGCTTTTAAATATGAATATAAAACGAGACTATTATTATAATTTTATGCAATAAAGCTTATTCTAAAACAGTGTCTATTGATCTGTGTGAATATATTATTTTGGAATCATAATATTTTAACTGGAATTGTTGTTATTCCGATGGTTATTGTGAGAGATTTCTAGAATTTGGCGTAGCGAAATGTATTCATCGAGTATAGCGAAGGGATTTTGAAATAGGGTTCACCTTCTACCAGTGACCTCGCAGTAGAAGCGTGTTCCCGTTCTATTTTTCGCGTTCAATGAAAATATGGATTATAAAACATCCAACATTCAAACAAACATATTACAGATTTAGAAGCCACAGTGCAAGAAATGAGTTAATGCAATAGTAGAAAGATTGAGCTGAATTGACGTACAAATTCACCTTGCCATCATAACGCCTGCCAAAAGTTAAATAGCTCTATTTAAAAATTATGAAAACTCAATGCATTAAGGTCTATTCATATCTGCCAGCACCGCACAATGCAGAACGGTACAGTACAGACTACATTATCTATGAACACATTCATATTACAGCGAACGTAAGCATAACGCATCCGCACATCAGTGATTGTCGGCCAGAATATTTAGATGTGCTGGTGGCTGCTTGTGACGTATGCGCCTGCGCAGTTAGTATGAACACATCGTTAGCACCGCCATCTTCGTCACTTGGCGTCATTAGACGCAGATATTACTGGAACCGTGAAGATGGATAACGATAAATCGATTAGGGTTGCAAATTTATGTTATAAAATAATAATAAATATGGGAATAGGATTATAGAAATCTCAAACATGTTGCGGCGCAAACGTTCAGTTGACAGCCGTACTCGCGTGGTGTGTGCCGAGCTACACAGTGTAATGTAAATACTCGCGTCTCTGCTGTGCCTGTACTATGCTGTTCTGCTCTGCGCGGTTCTGGTAGATATGAATAGACCTTAATAACTTGAAAAGTTTGTTTGCATTGAAAATAAGTTTTACTATTGTTGTAGTGGCGTCTAACAGGAAAAAACTGAAAAAACCCAAAAACAATTGCAAAAGTCCCGAGGCGCGAAGTATGTCGAACAGAAGGAAGTTACATCAAATGTGTCAAATGTTCAATTTGATGAATTCTAATGTTCCTACCTATCTGTTTGATAAACTGCAGTAGTCCCGTGATTCTCGTGCGTACAATGAACGCCAAAGAGACATTCACTTGTTCTCCGCAGACATCGGACGGCTGTATTTGAGGCTAGTTGCAACTATTTCTCAACAAAACTTTGGAATGAAATACCACTATATATTCGAAGGTCTACATCGCTGCAGTGCTTCAAGAAATTCTGCACCGAATGGTTGGTGACTGCACAGTCAGCCGCACAGCATCATAATTGATAAATAATGCATGATACCTGTGTTAGTGATTTAAAAATAAATAAAAATATTTTTAGATTCAAAATCTCTTTTCTTTTTGTTAAGTGTGGAGATTTTATGTAAGATATGTAATTTTAACTTCATCTGATTTCTAGAGGCACTGCTTATGGTAAAATCAACTGCACTCGGGCTCCGGAATATATAGCTGAACAGTGACCTTTTTGTCAATTGCTTAATTTGTGTAATTTGTAAAAATAAAATAAAAAAATAATAGCTTATTGATAAATAAATGTTTTTGTATTTATTCTTATTAAATGAAGACTTCAAGATAGCAAATTTGAACACGATAAACTATTACAATGAATCCCACAGACCAGCTTGCAACCAAATCATCGATGTACTATTTATACTTGGTCATTGAGTCGAATGGTCCAAAGTGTCGGGTTCGCACTCAGACATCGCGGGTTCAATCCTCTGTACTACATCATTGCACAAGCAACAATTTAAACTTTTTTATAATAGGAGTAGGAGCAATGTAAATATTGTCAGGTTATTCGTAAACATAGCTATGTACTACCTGATCTTCCACTTCCCCATCTCCTTACCTTCCCCACTCCCTTCAGCCTCCCAAATACCCAAACTTGGGTGCCATAGTCTCACTGGCTCCGGATTGTTGGGAACAGTTGGAAGTCTAGTGTGGTATTCACATTAAGGGCCAGCACTCAAAAATGGCCCCTAACATCACTTTGCAGGTTGCTAACTCAATCAATACCACAAATGATTTATCTGTAAATTCTGGATGGGTAGACAAAAATCCATGAAATACATTCTAAAATGTCTAAAAATGGGTTCATTTTAAAAACCAGTGCAACCAATTTTGAACGTTTTACCTAAAATTCCATTAAGAAATTTTGTATAGAATTCAAATCTAACAATTTAAATCTAACAGTTTGATTACAGTTTGAGGTTAATTGTATTTTGAAGGCGTATGCATTTTTCTAATTATTCGTATAGAATTTACAAATAAATCATTCGTAGTATTTCTTGCGTTAGCAACCACCTAGTGCGTATTTTTGGGTGCTGACCGTTAAAAAAGAAATATGTATATTATTCACGTATTCAGGTTTGTTATAACTCATCGGTTTCTCCTGATGAAATTGCTTTTTTTTAATATGTAATCTTACTTATATATTTCTGCAATATAACTTGCATCTTCTATTGAATGCAAGGACTTATCCTCTGTTATGCTACGAACTGTACGTAAATTCAACCTCTCTTTAATCAACGTAATTTCCCCACAATCTCTCTGATAATCTCAAACACACCTCCTCACGTATGACGCAAAATCGTCGTAAGTATAAATATATTCCGCGATATAAATAGTTCTCTTCAGCGGTGTTATTTCTGTTCTCGACTTCCTTGTGCCGGGAATGCCTCAAGAGCTTGTGACGGGTCCCGAATTAAATTAATAATTTAGTTCTTTAGCGCCGGTTATTTTTTCTCGTCGTGTCTCCCATGATATAATCTTATCATTAGTGACCGGACCGGTTTCAGAAATACCCCACTATGTTATGCAAATGATCCGTTGACCTCAATTCTACGCAGTCTATTACGAAACGAGATTTAATAATACAACTAACTACGAGGATGTCTTTAAAGTAATTATTATTGCATTGTATTGTTCTAATCGTTTATTTTATTCGAGATCAACTTTTGAGATTATGGCATCTTGAAGTGTTTATTTTGCGAGACCTTTAAATCGATGATTAATTAATTGATCCGCCTGTGACTTTCTACAAGAGTTATTCATTCGGTTTGATATCTTACTTTATTTTTAAAGCGTTTCATTCTTTGGTGACTCTAATTATGACTTTTTTTCATGGACATACTATAATCGACTGTCTATAAAGTTGTATCGGTTGCATCACTATTTTATAAGCAGTAGAAAACCCCAAGGAGGTTGAGCCTTCGTGTCAGCAGTCAACTTCGAACAAGACGTTGTTAAATATACACGCAATCTAAGAGTTCTTCTGGGAGATCTTTTGCATTATGCCTTTTCAGATATATGTATTTGAAAACAGGGCTTGGGGATATTTAGCATCGATTAATTAAAAACTATTTGAAATAAATACAATTGGACACGAATTGTCCACATTACAAAATTTCTAACTTGGACTGCATTTAATTGTTCTGAAGCATACGATTTAATAAATTGTGACAATCGTCTTTCTTTCTTTAAGGGTTTAGACCCTTCAAATGTTACGATACGATACGAATGTACCACTCCAGCCAGGAGCACTCGGTGCAACTGGTGCAGCAGGGGCTACTGCTTTGTTAGGACTTGGAGCAGCTCTGTGGATTATTAATTTATTTATTTACTCTTTTATATGCCCATGGGGCTTTCAAATTATGTGAAGTGGTTACATTTTTCATGTACGTGTTAGTAATGAAAACTGGTTGCAAACAAATATTTACTTACATACAAGTGTTGGAATTAAAACAATGGTTGCATACAACAATAGTTGGTTTACAATGCTTGACAATTTAGATAAAGTTATCAGAAACAATATTTTGACATGAACGAAATGTTAAAAATGTCGATATCGCTTGTTTACTTGTTTGCTAAACTATGTAGGCGGGGAATTGGCGAGTTTGCTTCATAATTTAGGTACCCTTGTGTTGACAAGACTCAGGAGTTCGCAATAGTCGAGCTCCAAATTTATAATTTAAAAAGGAAACATAGGTCACTTATTGTTCTTCTGTCTTGAAGTGTATGATTTTTTAAAGTTTTTATTAAAATGAAGACGTGTTATTATTATTATTAATTAGAGGGTGAATGGAGTTTAATTATTCAATATGTATATTCAACAACTTAGAGCCAATATGAGAATGTTGGACAGAGTAAGCTTTGTTGCCTTGCCTTGGCTTGCTTCCTTTGGCCTTGTCTTGTCCTTCATTTCCTCTTCTTGACTCTTACTGCTTCTCTTTGACTCTTCTTAAAGCCTATATAGGAATGTATGTCGGACAGGAATCAATGAATGGATTAATCTTGGCGGAGTTTCTTAGTTGTTTCGTGTTTCCCGCTGCTTCTGCCCTGAATAAATATTATTGAAAAAATTCTCTCTTCTAAAGCACATAAATAATTCATTG